>FIZV01055591.1:0-14781 GCA_900050545.1 Trionymus perrisii | reverse complement strand
TTTGATTTTTGGTGAATTTTTTAAATTACCTAAATTACAATTATTTTTAATTTTGAAATTTGTTAAATTTGTTAATTTTTAGTTTTATTATTTTATTAAATTTTTTAGTTATTTCTGATTCAGTTTCAATTTTTTTATTTCAATTCATTTTCTTAATTATTTTTTTTTATTTTTTTTATTTTTACCCCCTCTCACTCCCCCTCCCCCCCTTTGGCTGGAAAATATTTTTTTGGTGGTTTCAATTTTTTTACAATTTTTCAATTGTTATCTTTAGATGTTTAAATCGTAGTTTTATTTCTATATTTTTTTCAAATGAAAAGAAGTCATCTTATATTTTCTTAAAACAATTTTATGCAACTTTTGTTGAAAACTTTATTTCTCATTTTTTGTAAAAACATTCATTTTTTCATTCATTTGTTTGTAGAATGATTTTTTGATTATTTGAAAAAAACTTATTTTTATTTTTTGTGACAATTTTTTTTCTTTTTTTTTACGTACAGAAATAAATTATTTTAACCTTAACATTTAAAAACAATTTTCTCTATTTTTTTGTAGAAATAAAAAAAAATCTTCAATTATTTTTCATTTTCTAAAAGCAATTTCTTTAAAACAATTTGTTTTTTTATTTAACGCGTATCTTGAGCTGGAGCATAGTTGGGTTCTCTCCGAATGATAAAAATTTTTAAATTTGCAATGTCGCGAAAAATACTTTTTAAAAGTCGTTCTCGTCTCTCAATTTTTTTTATTTGCTAAAATAAATGTGTCTGGAAATTATAAAATATAATTACATTTGCGCGAAATAAACCAACTTTGGAATTTTTTTGCTATGCCTTAACTTATTCGTTCGAATGTTAATGTACCTAGTTTAATGAGATTTTAGCAGGTAATAATTATTTCACACGCGACATCGCCGTACTGCTTAACTGAGACACGTAATTTTACAACGTGAATATCAAATGAAAAGCGGATTGTTTTCCGGATGGTAAGATTCGATGCTTATAAAATACTAATACCATATAACATTGAAAAAACCTCTTGGGAAATTACCTAAAAGTTTTTTTGTCCTCGATTTATTCCTATTTACGGACGCTGTTCACGTTACCGAGTTCTAGAAATGAAAAATTAGATACTTTTGATTAACGATTTACACGACTTTTCTCGCGTATTCTGTTCGATTGGGACCCAATTCTGTCAAGCGTTAAAAATTTCATACGTTTGCGATAAAAAATTACATTCTAAAGACACTACGTCTTACATGATAAACTGTTTGATTATATTGTAGTGCTCGAAATCAACAGACTGATTATGATGAAGTTACGTATGTGTTTGGTTTACTCGTATAGTACGTAGATTTCATACGTGATTATTATTTGAAGAAAATATGAACAAGAGAGCATTCTGGGATGCTTTACTGTTTCCCTCCTTTTTGTAGCAAAAATTAATCAACGTTTTGAATGCGGTTTTATGAGCTCGTTTGAAAAGCGTGCACTCGTCTACGTACGAGTAACCATGTCGTGCGTCTTAAAAACAAGTTCTACGTATCATTTTGATAGCGTAACACGCTGCACAATAATTACATTGTACACCCTCGACCCTCATGCCGGACGAGGGAAAAACTCGAGTAAATAATGAAGTTTAAAAATTGTTGGTAATTTGTTACATTAAAAGATAGATGAAGTTTGTATCGACGCGATGGTGAGGTTGTGTTTTTTCACATCTCCCTTCTGCTTTAATTCCCGGTGGTAACATTGTCTGGCTTAGTAGTTCACGTGCTACGAATACGTTTGTTGTTTAGGCGTTTTAATTTTGTTTAATTACTTTTTTATTGTTTCGAAGTGGCCACAAATTTTCTTATTTTTATTAAAAGTTTTTCGAGATGCGTGGAGAACAAACTATCCGACTGGGGAGGTTTTTCAAAACATAAAAAATTTATTTTGCGTGACGAGTTACCTGCTAATTCTTGGCGTGGTCTGATGGTTGTTTAAAACTTTTTTTTACAATGTCGATGCAAAATTTCGTAAAATTTTTTATCGTATATGTTTTCTAAACGCAACCTTATAAAAAGAAATCTGTCGTACAGGAGAAATTTACTGCACCTCAAAGGTCTGTAATCAATACATCCTAAAGAAAAATCAATAAAATTTTAATTTAGATATACTTGGTGGTTCTCATAACTGACCAATTTTTAAAATCTTGCCTTGTTTGGTTATACCCCATCAGAGTTGTTTCTCTTCATGAAAATGAATTCCCCAACTCAATTTCAAGTACTTTGGGGAACCCTCAATTTAAAAAATGAAAAAATAATTTTAAGTAATAATGAAAACGAAAAAAAGTGGACAAAACTTTTTAACCTGGCATTCAAAATTGTTCCTTTTTATTAGAAAATGATTCCCTAGGTATACTTTTTATTTTTCCTCTAAACGAATTGAAAGTAAATGCCACTAGCCACACCATTTTGAAAAAAAAAAAAAACTAACAAAAAATAAAAAATTACCAAATTTTTAAACTTTAGAATTTTTTTGGTTCTTTCTAACCCATCAAAATTGTTCCTTTTCATGAGAAATAATTCCTAGTTTTTCAAAATTTTTCCCCTCACTGAATTTCAAGTGGCCCCTACCAGACTCCCAGTTTCAAAAAAAAAAAAAATTAACTTTTACTTCTTCAAAAATTTTATCTCATCAAAATTGTTCCTGTTTATGAGAAAATAAATTCCAAAAAAATTCAACTTTTGTATTTTTGGGGAGGTAATTCTCATGTAAAGGAAACCTCGATAGGTTATGTATTATCATAGATTAACCTATAATAGATAGCCAGCCCTTACGTAAAGAAAGTCTCGCACTGCTTTTAGTCAATCTTCAAAAAAAAAAAAAAAATGCAGTTGTACAGTTTTGTGAAAGAGGGCGTCGTAATTAGACATGCGCAGCTGCCCGATAAGTCTGCACCTTTCCCCTTTCCACCCTAAAAAAGTTGCTACTTAAGCGCCATCTCTGAAACGGCTCCATAACTAGACGCAAAACCAGCTCCTTTTCAACAAAATTAGCGAGACTTCTTTTTACGTATGGGCCGGCTATCTATTACATAGGTTAATCTATGCTATAGACAAGATGGAAATTAGTAAGCAATTGGCATATGACAAGAACCAGACACGAATGTTTGGACAGATCACGATTGGAAATGGCAAAGCAGAGGTTTTAGGAAGTAAACTCTTTGTGACTGTGATACGAGGTGTGTGAAATATAATTGGAAACAGATCATAGCCGCTCACATTACCAATGGAAATGTCAATGCAGCAGACATGAAAAAGTTTATAGAGGAATGTATTGATTTTTGTGATACCTAAAGCTGAATTGAAAGTTGTCCCATTGGGATCCGATATGGGCCATGAAAACAGAGGCTTTTGGAGCGCCCTTGGTGTGGGTATTCAAAAAATTGGCGTACGAAGAAATATGTTTACTCATAACGATAGTTTTGTTTTCATTGTTCCGGATGTATGCCATATTCTCAAGAATGTGAAAAACTGTATGCTATCACAGAAAATTTTATTACCGCAAGATTACTGTGACTCCAAAAATTGACCATCGAGAGAGGTGAGTGGAGAATATCTGAAGGATCTCTGGAAATATGAAAATGATTTTGATGACGAAAAAAATAGCAACGGTGAAAATGGTATTGATAGTAATGATGCGAACGATGGCGAAGATGAGAACGATGGTGAAAATGAAGAAGATAACCTGAACTGTAGTGATAGAGATAGCGATTGGCGAGGCTTATATCATTTAAAACAAATTGATCTGTGTCCTGATTCTTATAAAAATATGAATGTGGGCTCTGCGAAGAGGTTTTTTTCGTTAAAAAGTGCGGGCGCTATAAAGTTAGTTGTTGAATTGAAAATTTTTCTCAAAGAAGCCCTTACCACTGCTCATTTTATAGAACTTATTCATGATTGGTTCGAACTAACAGCCAGCAAAGTAAGAAAAACTGGTGTTACTAAACGAAACGCAGAGAAAAAGTTCGATTTCTTGGAAAGGATTGTGAATATTAGGGAAGAAACATCATTTGGTTCCGGGGGATGGAAAACCTTGAATGTTGGCTTCATTATGTCAACGATGAGTCTCATAGACCTTTGTCAACTACTTATAAAGCAAGAGTACGACTTTATTCTACCTCACCGCTTCACACAGGATGCGTTAGGGAACATCTTTTCACAAGTTAGACGAAAATGTGGAAAGTCTCCTGATAACGAAAAACGGTTGTAGAAATAAAAAAATGGTTTGAATTGAAAAATCTATCAATTTTCCGAAAAACAAAAATTGGTATTTATTTTATTAGAATTTGAAATTTTAACGAATAAATGAAGAATAGATCGATTTATTAAAATCAAAAAATCAACGGATTCGTCGAGATTGATGAACCTCTTTTTTTTTGAAATACTTATTATCAAAACAAAATACATAGAACGTTAAAAATTTTTTAGTAGATAATAGGTACCTTTTTTGGAATTTTGAAACAAATATTCTAAAGCAAGATCGTTTTTGGAGCATCAAATTGCTATTAAATTTAGCATGAGACGCATCCAGCATGATTCACGTTTTTTCTCGTCAAACCATCTGAACGTTTAATCCATCAAGTCACAGGGTCAACAGCGAATCTGCGGAAAAGAGCACAGATACTCGACCGAACAAGACAAAAAAACTAAACCATTACGCGATTAATTACGATCATTAATCGAGCGACATTCTTCGCAGCATCGACAACAACAACATTGAAGACAACGCAGAAAATGACTTCTTTTTTTATCATATTTTTTCTTAAATCACCGTATCGTAGGCGGAAATTCGCTTTTTCAATGAAAACAGGCGATGAAGAAACGAGAAGGTTTAGATTTTTCTTCTCTTAATTTTGATTCGGTTCGGAATGAACTTCTGGTACAGTACCAGAGAATGGATCATTGTACAATTTACGAAGATCATTTGTGCTTAATCGACGATGGTGATCGTGTTAGTCGGTCATTAGGATTAACATTAGAAACCGTTTCGATTTATCGACATCAGTGCAGAGCATAAATTCAAAATACTCGTAATTAGTTCGACGAAGGAATGAGCGCACTCAAGCAGGTCACCTCAGCACGTACCAGAAAACAATTCGCTACAGGAGTTTAACCACCATTGCGACGCGACGCGATGGAAATTTCGCTCACAGATGCGATTGTTATTGTTTGCTTTTTGCATCCAGATAGCATATAGAGAATAGAATGTTTCTGCTACTACGAATACTCGTAGCCTCGTAGGTATGTAGTATGTACTCGTATATGTATAGTACATACAACCAGGACGTTACAGCAGGATAGGATTTGGCACAAGATTTATGCTAATGACAGTACAATATCTCGAATTGACACCGGCACTGGCATTGTGTGCCATGTTGGACGATAAATCGATTGTTTTAATATACGAGTACACGTACTTACTACGTAGGTACTAGGTACTAGACTACTAGGTATAGTATACGAGTACGTAAATACGCCGGTGGAAACGAATGGTAGTATGAGCTATGGTGCTGCGATAGCGAGATGCCATAAATGTACCAAGTACCAAGTACAATATACGCTGATACTACGATGGAATGGCACGCGACCGACAGGGACACACCGACACGACAGCTACTGATGCAACCGGATTCCAAAGAATGACGCAGGTGTGCATGTGTGTGTCAATTTCTGCTGCTGCCATGCTGCTGAGGAATTCTTTTCTCGTTGCGTTGCGTTGCGTTGTAGGTATTAATTGAACGACACGAGTTTTGCGGTCAAGTATGCACGAGTTCTATCTCTACGGTCTACGATGAGTGCGTCAATGAGATGAGAGTACCAACTATAATATACGAGTAGTCGGATGATTAAAAAACAAAAGACAGATCCTTGGGTGCGCTTTTTTTAGGTCAACGCTGCCTAAGAGATCACGATCATCGGTTTCCTTAGAAAAGTTACAGCTAGATTTCTTCGGGTAGAAAATTCCAAGGACATTATTCAGAAGGGTGTAAGTAATCAAAGTTTCCATTGAAAAAACGGAAGTTTTATACTGCTTTATGCGAGATGAATCCGCAAAAAAAAATGGAAATGAAAAATGGAAAAAATTCACAAATGAAGAAATCCTTGGTTTGAAAAATACTTCAGATGACTGGAAATTAAATAGGAATTTAAAATAGTCAAAGAGTTTTAAAAAATTTCAATGCCAGAAATTTCAATAAAATCATGCAACAAAATTTTGAAAATTAAATTTTATACATTTTTCAAATTTTAGAATACTAAAAAGAAACATACGATTCATAATAATTAACACATTTCAATTCTAAAATTTTAAAAAAACAACAACAACACTGAAAAATAAAACAATATAAAATTGTTAAATTTACAACTATAAGCATACCAAAAAATTAAAACTGAAAAAATCGTAACAATACTTAATGATTTCAAAATTAAAATCCTGAAGAACAAGTTATGAAAAATAAAGTTGACGAGCAAAAAAAAAAATGAAAAATTTGAAAAATATATTTTTTTTTAAATAAATAAAATATGTATTGCACACTTTAAAAATCTCCAAAATTGATTATTTATTAACAAATTGATCGAAGTAAAATTGATTAAGTACCGAAGACGCTAAAAGCCAAAGTAGCTAGGCGTCTTAAAATAAATATTTTCATTCAAAGTTAAAAAACAAGCGTGGAAAAATTAGTACTAAAAAAAATAAAGGAAACTAAACTGAGTTTCTAATGACGCAAACTTGAAATAAAATAAAAGTTTTCGAACACCTAAAGTTTTAAAAAAATATAATAATGAGCAATTTAATAAAATTTAAGAAATTACAACTTCTAAGAAAATTGAGAAATTCCAGAAATTGGAGACAAACATTGGAAATTACTGAAAAATTGAGCAAAATAAAATTGATGAATTTAAAAAGATGAAAAAAATTAAAATTAAGAAATTGAAAAAAAAAAAACTGAAAACAATTAAACAACTAGGTATGTGAATTTAGAAACGCGAAAATTAAAAAATTGAAAAAATGAACAATCGACAATAGGTAATCAGAAATTGAACAAAACACACGAAAAAAATAATTTGAACAATTAGAAAAATGAAAACAAGTTAAAACATTAGAAATGAAGATAGAAGTTCATCAAACCAAAAAGAAATGAAATCAGCAAAAAATTATTTCCCGTTGATTTTAGTAAATTTTAGAGAATTTTATGAAAGAACAAGAAAAGTATCAATTTTTTAATCTGATTTTACCAATCGAACTTTTTTTTAATCAAAATTTCTATTCAACGTTTTTAGAATTTCTCGCCAAATTTTCAACCGTGTGGGAGGGAAAGAGGAGGCGAAGTGCTCTTCAAACTTCATATTTTCGTATAAACAGCAAAAAGAAAAGAAAAATAAATCTAACAAAGGTAACAAATTATTGGTAACCCTATTCGAAAAATCGCCGTCTTAAAAAAAACACCTAAGTTAATACTTAACGAATAAATTCAACGCCATAATCAATCGAAAAATGGAAAAAACAATGAACAATTGAACATATATACCATATATATAAAACTCGTAGATTTTACTTGAATTTCACACAAACGATACTCGTATTTGGCAATGTAACAAGCAATTTGAAAAGAATAAAAAAAAATGAGAAAAAAATTTCTTTGATCGAACTATTATTTTTTTAGTCACATGTATAAGTTAAGTACACTACATACCTTGTTATATTACGAACTTGATAATTTTGCGAATACGTGCTAAACAAATATTTTACGAAGGCGAATTCTTATCGCCAAAATTTAGGCGGCGATCCTAGGTACCTCTCTAATTAGCATAATCAATTGACTTGCCGTCGCCGCCGCCAAAAACATAATGTAAATATTACGTATTATGTGTATTGTGTATACTATTAAGCCGTATTTGTACATCGATATCGGCATCATTAGTTTGGCCAGGCACGGCCACTGGGACGAGAGCGCGGGCGGGTGTAATTCGTGTACATAATTAAAACATTCCTACGGTTTAATTAACACGCCAACGTGTGTAGCGGTAGCACGTTCGGCGTAATATGTATTATAACAAAAAACATTACACATATTTCTCCTGCGGTAACTGCCTCCGCTCTCTCCTTCTGTCAGGCTTTCGCTCGCGTCATAGACCCGAAAATATTCCAAATATATCCGAATTAAATTCGCGGTTTCGTAATCGTCGCGTCCGTCGGGTCGGCTTCGCATATAAAACCGTTTGATTTATTAACTTATCGTTTTCATCTCACAGCCACACGGTTCATGTATTAAGAACTGGTATACACAAATGTGGTCCCAAGTTGAAAATTTTCTAATATTTTCGCACTTTTTTACGTACATCGTAGTTATACATTTATTTAAAATGGAGTCTCGAGGAATGAGAAATGAAAGAGTAAAATCCTACGTCGAATAAATCGTTCGCGTTAAACCAGTTTCTTTCTCGGGCTCGAGTAACAATTTCCTTTTTAAGTGGCGATAATGCTACGTGATAATTTCATAAGAAGAATCGTCTACAGTCGAATTAACACATCACTGCGAAGCTAGAATACCATACCACCAAGACGATGTTTTTTTAGACATCGAGGGCGTAAATCGTAACAGAATGTCTGAGCATTGTGCGAAAACTGTAAATTCTAAGAAATTATTGAGCGATTGCATGCAACCTGTGAGTTTTATTCAAAGAAAGTAATCATTTTTAAATTTTACTGCCACTTTTTGTTTTGTTTTGTTTCATTTTCAATAATTATTACCCATTTGCGCAATTTTCAATATTTTAGAATTTAATTTTGTTCGATTTAAATTTTCAATTATTAAATTTTACAATTTTTCCAATTTAAAAAAATATATATCAATAATTCTACTTTGATCAAGTTCTCAGATTTTTTTTTCTAATTCAGGATTCAATTTTTCAAAAACTATTTTTTCAATGTTTTCAATTTAGATACCTAATATTTTTAGTTTTTATTTTTATAGGAAAAAAAAAATCATTTTAGGTACACTTTTCATTTTTTTAATCATTACTTTTAGTGAATTTGAAGAAAATAGAAAAAAAAATCAGTAAACTTAAGAAAATTTTATCTTAGCTAAATGCTTAATAATTAGTCCATTTTTCGCAGATTGATAAAAAAAAAACGATTCATTTTTTTGAAAAACACGTTAACTTTTCTAAAGATTTGTAGAAATGACTCGATTTAGAAAAATTTCCAAAATTATACCCGTCAAATTCAAAATTCAAAAAAAATGAAATTAAAATAAAATCATTAATGGCTAAAAAAATTATAAGAATTGTTTAAAATTGGGGGGGGATGATGGCAAGATGGTCTTAAAAATAATTTAAAAATTGTGATACTTCGTTCAGCTCATTAAAATCATTCCATGACTCTTCTTACCTCAAATCGAGTGTCATGGCTTCTACTTCAAATGGTGAAATGACAAATTTTCGCATGTACTCACTTGGAAAAGAAAGAAAAAAAATATTATTAAAACTTATTACACGTAAGTGTACCTATGAAAACTTCCATTCACACTTGAGTAATTTAATCTCATCGCAAAACACCCGCAAAAACACAAGAATTTAAATGCGCAACTCGAAGAGGGGGAAAAATGACCAACTAAAACACCAAAGCCAAATAACACTGAGGTAATTTTATCGTTTACGAAATCGTTAATGGAGTAAGTCGTAGTCGTACGTCTACTCCACGTAATAAAAGAGTTAGATAGAAACCTGAGTCGCTGCACACAGCCAGTCAGATACGACTCGAAAGCCGGACAATACCAGTAAGATTGCAATTTTCTGACTAACGCTAATGGAGGCGAATGAGACATTTCCACTGATAGAATAAGAGTGCTGAAAAAAAAGGCGTCTGCGACAGGCAGCAAATTGTTTAATGTAATGGAAAAAAATTTACACTGCTGAGCAAAGCGCGCGCAAGGTTCTCTCTCTCTCTCTCTCTCTCTCTCTCTCTCGCTCTCTCAGCCAATGTGTATAGTGACAATTCAGTTAAGCGATTTTTCCCTTCCTTTACCCCTTCTATTCTCGTCCAATACTTCTTCAATACCTACATTTAAATTTTCGTATTATATTCGATCGCCCCGTTATAAATTAATTACATTCGCTGTTTTTTCCTCTCTTTCAGTTCACTCTACAAGAGGTTGGCGAGGAATGACGATGGTTGCTGATTTATTATAAATTACCTCGGGTAACGATGGTCCTTCAAGTACCATGCATTTAGATCCCAAAAGCTTGGGCGTTACATTAAAGGACATCTCTGAACGTGTTATTCTAGCGGCTATTAGCCTTGGATACGCTCGTGTGTACAGTTGGCAGCTTTGTACGTAACTATGAGAGTAATTCGGCTGCTTTGGCGGCAGTGGCGATGGCAGTGACCACCTCCACAGCCCCTCCGTCACTCCTACTACTCTGCTTATGTTTCATTATGCGGTTAACTCGCTTGATCACTTATGTACCATGAATACACTATAAGTAGAAAGAGAGAGATGAAATCACCATAGGGTAGTCCAAGATGAACAGACAGAGATGGACAGAGTCAACCATTACATTCGATCACCGTGCAACGTTAAGGTGTCCGTACACTAATGTAACGAGCTAGTTTGCCTGCCCCAGACGCAGACACATTAGAACATTCATCGCTCGTGTGAATTTGCCAAAGGGATTATTAGCCGACAGACGATGAATTATTACACCGAGGCATAAGCCGTCTCTAAGCACCCCAGATCCTCAGGCAGACTCATACATCTAAGGGTACCAGCCACGGAAACACCGCAGATTTTCCGCACCAGCCACGAAATCGTGATGATTTTCCCCCTTGCCCGCCACAAAGACGAGGAAAACAACAACAGCAATAAACACAACGTGATCGTATATTATATTCGTGTTTTCGAATTATTTTCTTAGTTAATTGTATGTAATGTAATTTCGGACGAGAGAAATATGCGAGGTCGAATAAATCAATTAAACGCATTATACGTATAATTAGTCGCCCGAATTAATACGTTTTTAAGAACTTGGTGTAGTACGTAGATGGCGTTTCTTAAACTTAAAATGCCTTCTACAAAGCCATATTTTGCAGTATATCCTCCCTCTCGCCTTCGCCCCCCGGTAAAAGCTAACTACAAAACACCATAGCTCGAGGCTGTGGTTCTTCTACACGCTAGTTTCGTTTTTTCTTTATCTTTCGCTATTTCGAAAAAACGATTTTTTTTGCCATTTTGTGAACTCGTTGAAATTTATTCGACGAGTTCGTAGGCGCTTTGTGTTTGTGGAAAAAATGGTAGCTTCTTTAAAAAAAGTTCTTTTCATACCACCATAATTATCCATATTTTCGTCATTTATTATGAGTTTTCAAGGCATTGTGCCGTCACAATTGTATAAAAATTTGTGAGGTAATTTTTACAAAGGCGCCGAAATTATCACTTGAGAATTGCAAAAATCGTATAGGTATTAGGTACCTAGCTACCTAGACCTACCTACGTACATATATACATTAAGAAATTGTTCTACGTTAAGATAAAACTTTTTGAATTTCACAATATTTCTGAATCAATGTAAAGGCATCTTAATTTCGTATTGATTTTTTTTCGACATTTCATTAGTTTCTAATTTAGGTAGGTATTAGGTACCAAAGTTATTCTGAACGAATATTTCAAAACAAAACAAAACACCTATACTTAATTATATTGAAGTGAATTGAAAACTGAGAAAAATATAGCATAAATTGGGCTGAAAGAAAAATTAAAATTATAAAACGATTGAAAATAAAACAGAATTAAAGTTGAAAAATAAAATTGAAAAAAAATTAAAAGAAGTTGGAAATGTCTTTAAATTTAAAAATTTGGGCAGAAGAAATTGATCAAAGTTGATAACGAAGAGGACAAAATTGAAAATTAGAAAAAAAATCAAAATTAAGAGAAGTTTTAGGAAAAGAAAAAATATCGAAAATTTGAAAAATTGTTAAACGAAAAATGGCTAGAACTTAAAAAAGTACATCAACTCTGAGAAAATAAAAATTTGAGAAATAGAAAAAATAAATAAAAATGGGTGTAAATTTTCTAAATTAGGAATTGTAAAAAAAGAAGTAAAAAACTTGAAGAAGTCGAACATTGAAAAATTAAAATTGAATTAAACGTGACTGAAAATTTTTAAAACTCAAACAAATGGAAAACACCAAGAATGAGGGGAAAAGTGAAAAATCTACAAAATAATTAATTTCTCTTCACAAAAAAAAAAAAATCAAAATTACAAAAACCCAAATAATTCTTTCCAAACCAGAGATTAAAAAAAGGTCGTTCACACCAAACAGGCAAACACTCATTAAACCCGTCGAAAAAAAATATTGCAACACGAACTTTACCCAACATCAAGCTCAATCCGGCGACGCGGAGTAAACAAAACACATTACATTTTCGAAACACTCATTTCATCGACTCCTCTAAATACAAAAAAACAAAGGGACAAGAAGGGTCTAAAAGGACACCGCTAAACATCGAAGCGAACTATTAAGCAATCATATTCGAGCAACACGCACGCACGCACCTAAGTTACAAGACAAACGAATACAATCGATTGCTATATTCTACATACTCTTACATTAGCAGCTTCGTACAAACAAAAAGAGCCGAGAACACTAATAACACGAAAATCTTAAGAGTAAAGACACAACGAGAGGGATCGTGCAAAAAATTAAAGACCCCTTTTAACGTGAAATCAAATAACATACGTTTTGATGGCTTATTTCAAGATCATTGCGAACGATAAAAGATCAATTCTACGGAGCAAAAGAAGCACACCTAAATGGATAAAAGAAAACATGAAAGAAGATGTTGCATAAGTCCTATAAACGACCGAGACATTTTTTTTTTCAGGAAAGGTACAAAAGGGTCGGGATGAGGGAAGGGGCAAGGTGCGTAAATCCGTACTTTTATAGCAACGTACACTAGTGAAAATAAGATCGAATTTCGGGAAAATAAGTACCATAATACCTATACGCTTATCTATGCAAAATTTTTCTTCCAAAAGTGAGGCAAAAATGAGGGTAAAAACCAAACCGCATTAAACGATCGCGATTGATTTTTTTGGCTAAGAATACCACAGAGACAATTTCCAACTCTCAAACGAAGCCATTATCGAGTTATTATCATAGTACGAGTATATACGTTGACGATGATGGTGCGGTTTAAGGGGCCGATTACCATCTAAATGACGCTGCGCTGACGTTGTTAAACGTGGCGATTTTTCTTTTACGAATAATAAAAGGTAATTTCGCCTCCGATATGGGTACACCTTTATAGGTACTCGTATTCAAGGCACTCGTAATATCAGTATGCAGCACATCGTTGATGGAAGACCAGAATGTAAGAAAAAAAATCCAACCAGTACGTAACCTGCTATCGATTCTATGCAAGAAGACTTTGAAGAAACACCTGAACAGAACCGTACATAAACTCACCGCGTCTTGCTCCCTTTTCCCTGTTACCATCTCCCAACAAAAAAATATATATAACCGGCCCTGGAGCTCGGCGTCGGCGAACGTATAGGTTACAGTAATGAGAATCAAGATTGACGATAGACTTTGGCTTCGTTTATGAACAGTGTTAGCTTCTTCTTCGTTCGCTGCTGGAACTACTTTGCTGACCCGAAGCCGATTAGCGAGCTCTCTCCACTGCTCAGCTCCATAGTCCTCTGTTATGTGTTATGTTTACATAACTGCAGGCAGAGTAGAGCGGGGTACAGAGTTGGAGTCCGAGCGTCCACTCGCGATACTCTTCTCCCGTCTCTCGGGTCGAGAGCTTTTCGTAACTGAAGCGGACTTTTTGTTTACCGTCGCGTCGGTTGATCTCGAATTTTGATGCTGCGGCGGTCTCCCTAAAATGTCGCTGACGACGATGGACTAATTAAAACGCTTTACATAATATGCTTTACGCGCGGCGATGCGATCTCGGAACCGAATCGACAAACGCCAAGATTTACGAAAATGTACAAAGCATAATACATTTTATACTACTTACTTGTGTGCTATCGACCTAGTAAATACGAAGTAGGTAGTAGGTTTGGTACCTAACTACCTAGCAGGCTAGCATGCTATGCTGGACTTATGTTAGCTTTAATATGCGTGGGTGATGAAGAACAGAGTCGTAGCAGAAGCAAACTATGCACTAGTACATATGAGGATTAATTTCGTACAGCTAAAGACCGAGAAGCTTCGACCCTTTTGGACTCATTTACTCGATAATAGGCTTATATACTACTCGTATGGATATGTAGAGAAAGCGTTATGGCCAATTCCTATCTCTGCATGGTACATCGAAATGGGGATTACCATTTAGTGAAGCATCGTGTCGTTATATAAGCACCGGATGTAAAATTCTGCGGATGAACGACATTAAGGAAAAAAAAAACCACCCCGCACTATATGGACCATTTTGTACCATTTTTTCGAGAATAGGTAATTATACCTAAATTTTTCAGAACTTGACTTTTAGCCGATCAAGTAATTACAAACACGTAACAAAATTTTCACATACTTATGTAGAATTGTAGAATAACAAGTACTTCTTAGTAAGGTCAACACGCTAATTTTTTTAGGGGGGAGTTGACCCCCCCAAAAACGTTTTTTTCACATTATCTCCTCAGGGTTTGATTTTATGGCAAAAATAGTTTAGTACTTTTTTGTTCTACATACAATTTCCTACAAGTTTTGTATAAGAAATTTTTTT
>FIZV01055495.1:0-19107 GCA_900050545.1 Trionymus perrisii | reverse complement strand
AATTTTACTAACGAGTTAAAAGCTCCAGAAATATTATTTGCGTCGATCGAGTGCAGTGAATCAAACCGGCTCAACCATTCAGATACCAAGTTAGTGATCTGGTGTTTTGAAAATTTATCAATATTGTTCAATTTTCTTGAAAAATCGCCGTGACTTCGTAACGTTGAAACCGTTTTAATTGAAGCGTTTGTGTGAGTGTTTCGTATGGAAGGTAGCATTGTTGTACGTTGGGTATGATACGCGTTTGGAACTTTGATATAACGTTGTTGGTCTTCATACGCGTGATATGAGACAAACTGGTTCCGTACGTTGAGAAATGACACCACGAGACGATTACTTTTCCGGATGGAATACATTGCTGTGCTTGAATGTTGAGAAACGTCACAAAAACTAAACCCAGCAAATGTTCCAGGTCTGCAATAAATGCGAAAATTTTCTTATTTAAAATTGTTAAGATTTTTATAGGAATAAAAAAATAAATAGTATATTACCATTCATAGAGTAGTTTTGATTTTGACTAATTTTGACCTTTATTCATTCGCGAAAGACATTGCGATGGTGGTGAAGATTCACTTCCAATATGAACGTATCATGTACCTATCAAAACAAACATAAGTATATTTTAAATATGATTTATAAGCACTAAATTAAAACATTCTGTTAATAATTTTTCCATAGAACTTACAGTGATGAGCTTTATTTATTTTCCAGTCCAGAATCAGATCATTTAGAATTCTTACCGGTTTAAATAAAACTTCTCTGGCCGGTTGACTAAAGACCTAATTCTCAATTTTATCGTCACGCAAATGAATTATGATTCTCATGAATTGAATTAATCTTTAAAACATCAATATTATAGTTGTATAAGTTTTGAATTGAATTGAATAAATGGGAAGCATCCGAATTAGGAAATTCGGTGATAAGACAGTGACGTGATAACTTTGCGTGATAATCATCTATAGTGAGATACCGAACCTAGCCGAACCGAACCGAACAGATACATTGGCTTATGACGTCATTTATAGGGCTCTCAGGGGTCTCACACTCACAGTCGCTCACCTCACAGTCCACGTCCACATTTACCACTCCCGCCCCCTCCATCCACTTTTGTGGCGATCGCAACAGGGGTGTTGATCACCCCTAAAAACAACAATAACATAAAAACGATCTATTTTAAAATACAAATAAAGCAATCTTTGACATAAATCTCTTTTTTTTTTGATGAAAGTAAGAAAGATTGAAAACGAAAATAACACACACAAAGCTTCCGATTACACGAAGAAATGTAAAAATATTCGTTGAAGTATAAAATTATTGAACAAACGACTATTACTGCATTAATAGTTATAAATGCGTTCGTCGGGTCGACATTTTGGAGTGAACTCCCAATCTCAACCATCGTGGTAACCTTTACATTTATGACGTATTCGCATCAGCGAATAAAATCACTAGATAGGAAATCAAATCGCAATATCTTTGGAACGCTGTAATCATGATTAATCTTCGTGAGGACGATCGCGTCCGTTTAATTCTTCACCTCCACCCCAATTGAAACCACCTGGACGGTCATCTTCAGGTAATGGATTGTAATCAGGATCAGTCGGCCGACCGTCAAAAATTTCTTTCCTGAATGAAATTAACTTTACTTAGTATTACGAATCATTATGAAGGTACGTAAAAATAACGAAATGAGAAATTTACAGAAAATTTGGGGTACGAAGTACACGGAAGCCACCTTGTAAATTTGGGAACACGTCTTCGAGATAGAAATATAAATGACCAACACCCATTCCTAAGAAATCAACAATTACGGTATTACCTAATAATACCGAAAAAATTAACAAAACCCAAGGTAAATACGGTGCCTAAAACAAATAAGTTTAAATTAGTAATTAGTACCGTCTCAGCTGCTATTATTACATAATGACTTAATAGGAATCGATTTTACTTGGAAGTTTAATAAACCGAAGAAATTCATCCTCAAGAAAGGATTTCTTCTTGCCCAAACGTAAACTAACATTATAGTGAATGCTTGACCTAAGAATAACAAATTAGTAAAAAATGCGCAACACTGCAATAAATAGTTGAGGGAAATAATGATTTTATATCAGTAATAAAGTATCACTATTACGATCTCAATTTCTAACAAAAAATACGAAAAAGGATACAATCATGCAAACGCCTCCAAATATAAACATAACCACAAAATCGGCTGTTCTTCCTCTAAACGAACCTTCTTCTAACATTTTACAATACCTATATGTGAATACCATGTTGAAAAAGAAATTGAAACCGATGGTGCCGAAATATAAAAATGTAGTTATCAGTCGCCATACCTGTGAAGAGAAAACAGGTACAGGTGTTACAAAACCATAACGTATCCGGCGTAATAAAAACTCAATTTTTACTTACGTGGAAGTGTTTTACAATCAAGGTTGGGTTGAAATAAAGTTGAAATGGAGACACTAGATCTAATTGCTGTAATATAGAACGATTTCAGATTAGTTACGTAACGACTGAATATTCAAATCCATGCTATTAATGATAATTGTGATCAATTATTTTACCACAGCAGTTGTAGTAATAACACAAGCCGTCGTATATGCTCTGGTAACGATGGGCATCTGCATATATTCTTGAATGAGTGTTTGATATGCCATCTTATCTTCAACGTAGTGAATACCAAAACGTGTATTTAAAACAGGAAAAATATGATAGAATAGCTATACTATACTTATTTTTGAGTTCTGATCAAAATACGTGAACGAGTACAACATTATTTTACGTTTCATATTGTATTACATAAATATTTTCATTATTTTCATCACAAAATCACTATCACTATCATTGCATTCTCGTCAATAGGGTACTGTCAATTTGACGCGTTTATCAATGATCAAAAAAGAAAGGATGCTGGCTTGCAAAATAGTAATTTTATTTCTTGTTACGTCATCACTGTACGAACCAATAAAAAAACTGAACTGGAAATGTTAACCAATCAGGTCTTTCAAAAATTTTACATTTTTTTTGGTTCATGTAATTTTTGATTTTTTGTTGATCCATATCCATGAAATAAAATTTGTTTTTTCTGAACAGAAACTAGAAAATGTTGAGAAAAAATTAAACTCGAAACTTCAGCTTCCTTTACGTTTCACAATATTCGTACTGACAAGGCGACAATTTCATCTTTAATAGAACTTCAAGCGTAATGTAACAATTCATTGATCCTGACTGATCTGAAACTTGAGTGAAATAGTGAATACTACTACCAGTACCACATCAGACAGAATGATGATTAAGGTCATTCATATGTCATACAACATAAACAGTGAAAATGTTCATTCCGCTCGAAAAAAACAACAAAAATACATAAAAAAACAAATTTATTACATAATAATAAAGTATTCATATAAATCCGACTAAAAATAGGAAAAGTAAACGATGTACAAAATTCACAGAAGACTGGTGGCACTGTAGTGTAAAAAATGAAAAAAAAAATCAACAGCAATACGTTCAAGCGACCATTCTTTTAACGGGCTATGAACTTCAGAATGTCTTTACGAAAAAGCAACTGTAGCTAACAATACTGTTATATCATCGGGCTTCCCTCCTAGAAACAAAAGAGATTTTTAATCAGTGTAAATATCGCAACTAGAATTTGTTTAGCGATGAGATAAGCGTTTGTGATAAGAATATAAAAAGCAAAGATCATATTACCTTGAGTTCGAATACCATGTTTCAAAGCCGCAGTTGTAAAGGGCGAATTATGATTTCGATCAAATGCTAAACAACGTGCCATAAAAGCTATACTATTTGCTACTTTTTGAATCCTAACGAGATCCCGTTCTCCTTGCAAATCTTTAAGTTCGGTTAGCAACATATGTTGTGGAACGTTATCAAAAACACCGTCAGTCGCTAACAAAATTACATCTCCATCTTCAACATGGAAATTAGACGTATCTGCTGACTCTGGGCTGTAATGAGAACTTGTTTTAGTAATCACGAACAAAAAAATAGATGCTTCAAATTGCGATTCAATTACCTGTCTGCGATCACAGTTGACCTGCACGATTCTGGAGGTATTCCAAGTTGATAGGGCGTATTGAAGTAGTGTTGTTGTTCTTCTGATTTATGAACTACTTTACCATGTCTGACAATTACGAAACCACTATCTCCGATATTTGCTGTATATATTGTGCTAGTGTCTCGGTTCAGTATCATAACACATGCTGTACTACTACCTGTACATAAAATACAAAGTGTTTCTTATTTATCAAAAACGGAAATTCTTATAGATACCCAGAAACGATAATTACCTAATATCTGTTGTTTATTTTCATATATTTCATAATAGCTTGAAGCTAACAGTCTACACGGATCTTTTTCATTAAATTTACCAGTGGTTACAAATCGTTCGCACGTTTTCATCAAAAACTTGGAAAATTCTCCAGGATCGATGCCATAATCTTTCCAACCACCAACTCCATCAGCCACACCTGAAATTATTTTACAAAATCGATGTGAAGATTCAAACGAAATTCATTTTAAAGCAACAGCAATTTCGTATTCAATCTATAGAATGATTTCTTAACGTTCAACTTTACCTAAAACATCGGCTGATTTCCATTTAGCAGCGAACCAAGCATCATCGCCAAATTTTCCTTTGGGTAATTTACTTTCGTGGAAATCCTTAGGAAACCCGCAAACGGCAGATAATAAATGAGGTTTTTTACTAGCTAATAATGGTTCCGGAGTAGTAGAAAAGTTGGTAACACGACTCCATAACGCATGACTTACAAGTCTGCCTGTCCAGAATAAAGACTGCATAATTTTATAAAATAATTATTCGATAATCATACATTTTGACAACGAGCACATCTTACAAATTTAAATTAACCCAGAATCACGAATTAATGATTGAATTACGGAAAAAATGAAATTTATGAAATTTCAAGGAACACAAAGGACATTCATATATGACTTCACTTTAAACTTGATAAAAACTATTAACTCTACGAATTCGAATGATTGCATTTCATTCTAAAACACTTCTTCGATCTACCACACAAATTTTCACTGCGAAATGAAAACTTCAACTTCATTTAAACCCTGCAAACTTTTCAAACTTTTGCAGTAGTGCATCGAGCAGAACGATGATCAAGCTAGCTTTTCACCACCCATTACAATAACCATTCGGGTGGTATGACGTAAATGTACAAGTCGTTCTTCTACCGATTTGTCCGAATCGGATACTGGGCAGGTGGATCGAATTTTGTGTAAACTGTAAATTAAATTATAAAAATAAATAAATTTTCATCATTTTAGGTGAATTTTTGTAAATTCAAAGTTTGGTAGTTTTCAAGAAGTATTCTTCAACATTGGTTGGAATTTGTATTCCATTCTCCTAGCATTCTCCATTGTTTTACCTACATTATTCTCTATCTCTACACATTTATGTAGGTAATTAGGTATCTCTTCCACTTTTATTTTTCTAATTCTATTCATCGAGTCGACCCTCTCATGGTGTCATGGGCCTCTTGGTAGGATTAGTAATTAGTATATTATATTACAATACAATATTACAAAATCACAATCAAAAATTATAGCAGAACTTAGCAGATGCAGAACTACATACAACAACTACTACAAACAACAAACGTGGATTATGAAAGGGTGTATTAGGCACTTGTACTTGTAGGGCTAAGGATTATCTTCAGTCAGGTCAGAGTCATACCACCTACGCAACCCCTATGGAGTGACCGCCGACCAGTCTCCTAAACTATCTTCCATCAGCTTTCATCTCTTGAAGCATTAAAAAACTAGGGCACTATATAAAAAACTATGTAATTTTCATCATCGTCATTTTTCGGCGTATTCGGCATTTCGGCGTGTCAAAAGCTTATCAAGTAAATGAAATTTACTGTACGAATTACGAAACAGTCTGAAAATGTACATGGCTTTTTCCCTCTTCGCTCTTGTCTCTTCTGTTTTATTTCTTCTATTCTGTTTTCAAATCAAATCCAACTTTTAATATATAATAATTATAATATGTAAGTAATTAGCAGAAAAGATCACTAAGCTATCGAATTTCAGAACAACCTAATACTGTTCTGTTTTTCATTTTATTACAAACTTCCATTCAAATCAAAATAATTTGTAATGATTCTAGAGAAGAAATCAAATGAACGTTGTCGCCCATCACATCTACTTTACGTTTACTACTTCTTTTGCTCAAAATTTTTTCTCCGCATTACGGCTGTGTGGCTCCGTTCGAGTGTATTGAGCTAGGAGTTACGACGATACGTAACGATCAAGTACGATACATAAATGTACACTTGTACAGTGACGTTCAGTGCAATGAATTAATTATTACATGTTGTAATGGACCACTCAAGACAATTTGGTAAAAAATTTACGCAATTTTTCATCGCTTGAACTCCCATTCTCGAACCAACTTACCGCAAGTACAACCATTTCATAACTTGGCCTACAACAATTACGATGCAAACTAGTAAAATAGTCGATTTGGAAAACGAAGAAGCCGTTTGTTTGGTAAGTTTTCTATTGAAATTTGCTCAACGTCAGAGTGTTCATCTGAATCAAGAACTCGAGTACGGTGAACGCCTCTGTCTTAATTTCACCATTCCCCGATATATTCGATGAAATGACGGCCAAGCCGATACAAAATTAGTTCACGATATAGTTCGATTGGAAGTTTTTCGTATTCTCCACTTTTTAAAGTAGTTGAGAGTGCTGAACTGAATAATATCGGAACGATGTCACTTATCTCGAAGGAATTGATAACCCATTTTTTAACGACTCGTTTCGCTAGAAAGTAGATACCTTATTACAAATTTTTAATTTTATGTAGTTTCTTAGTCAATTTGGGCGTTTCCTTAATAATTTAATGTATAATTACAGCAAAAGGAATTTGAATGGATACTGACGGAAGAGGTTCACGCGGTATTGAATCAATTGCACATCATTCTAGTGGTAAGTAGGGTTTGACGTAAGTGCACCGATGTCCTTGTATCATTTTCCATTCAATTAATCGAAACTTCATCTTTAGGAATGTGTCAGGAGATTCCCATTGCCATTATATGGTAATGACTCGGCAAGTAACTTTAAACAGGAGAAGTATGTACTTACTTCACCGCCGGATCAATTGAAAACCGTTATATCTGTGAATGGTGATAGTATAGCTCACGCGGTAGGTTCTCTTTCGTTGGTAACTTTTTTTCAATAATTGAAATGAGAATCTGATGGTAATTGGATTTCGTAATTTTGTTCGTAGGATATTCAGTTTCGTGTGCAAAGACCTCATCAACAACCTATCGTTTATAGAACTTATATTCAAAATGAGCATCCTTGGAAATTGCATCAATTACAAGATGCTGGCAATCATGTTCAAGAAGCATTGCTACATATTGATAACATTGAAAAAAGATGCTCGTTTTGGTAAGTATATTAAAATTTCATATTCGACAATGTTATCCAATTTCATTGCTTTAACGTGTTATAATTCTCAACCATTTCAATGACTTTACAGCTCTTCTGAAGAAGTATTGCATATATTAGCTAAAATATTAGGATGTCTTCAACGTGGTCGAACATGTTTAATTGTTCCTCGGAAGAAACCCATGGAAGAGATAATAAAAAGTGGAAATATGGTAACAACTTCTTTGTTATATCCCTCTAACGAGACGTTGATTTTTAAATTATTTGTAAACATGGTTTACGCAGCACGTTCCATAAAATCCCTTTCGATGGCGTTAATTCCCAACTCGATAAAAATAACAAGCTGGTTTCAGCGGTGTTGTATTCATCGAGTTGAAAAGTAATCATCACCGGAACGGACTTGATGAGCGTACTGTAGTTGATAAGGTCACTGAGTGACCTTTCGCGCCGCAATAATTTTGTCGTAGATTCGGCCTGCATTGAGTTTTTTTTTCTCTCTTTCTGTTCTGTAGAAGTGCCTGTTTCCTACGTTACCTGATGATGTAGCGATTACATTTTACGTGCAAAGTCATAAATTGATATTAGCGGTTTACCAGTCGAGTACGATGCGTGGCTCGACAACGAAATGCGACGCATATCAGGCCGAATGTACGATACCCTGGCTTAACGAAGTCTTGGTTTTATTTACCGTAGCTTTACAATTATGTCAACAATTAAAAGATAAGGTAAAGTATCTTCGGTTGTCTTTAAATTAGGTATTTCAGCTACATTTATATCGCTCATCTCGCTTGGTTTTTCCTACAGATCTGCGTTTTTGCTCAGTATAAAGATTTTACCATCGAATCGCGACCTCGGAGACGGTCCTCTGTATCAGTTCGAATGGTAGATAAATTTTAAAATCAATTTTCCACGTACGTGTTATTATTATTGTTGTTGTTATTATTATTTGATTGTTATTGTTGCTGTCACTGTTATTTCTACGTAAAAAAAGAAAAAAGTTTGCAACTTAGGTTCCAAAATCAATTTTAATTTACTTAATGTAAGAATTTTATTCAAACTTGAGTCTTTTACCGCTTCCATAAGTTTTTCACACCGAAGTGATCCCTTACAAAAAATACCGCCTGAATAAACTTATGGAATAGTATTATGCATTTTAAATGTGTCCATATTTATAACTTAATTTTTAAGGCAATTTAGTCTCCTTTTTTTTTTTAGTGGAAATATGATACAGTTTCCTCTTTTATTTCTCTACATCGCTTTAAAACAAAAAACGAAACTAAGGCCGCTATGTTATTATTAGTTTGTGAAATATAGGGGAAAAAAATAAAGAGTGAAGAATCCATAACACACAACCTTCCAGTATGTATACTTTCACCAGTGATGCGTATATTTTTAATTTACATATTGTTAATAAGCTCTAAGTTATTCAGAAAGGATGGTTATTTATTTATTTTTTTTTAAATGAATAGAGCACGTTAACTTGTTTAACCTTGGCTAGTCTTAGAACATGTATGTAAGTTACGTGCTAGTCGTCGTTGAAATTGTTACCACCTTTTATTTTTCGGATATTATTTGTATAATTTTGTGATTAATAATGTAATGCCACTTTTTCACGAACGAGTGTTGATAAAACGTTTACGAGGTGGCTGTGGATTTGTACGTAGTACTTGAATTATCTACGTTTGCGGAAGAGCGGAAGTCGTAAGGAGAGTAGCTGTGAATGTTTCCCAATTTGCAATATTTTCATCGCTATTGACTCAATTTTTTTAACGAGTTAGATTTACGCATAATATTATTTTTAAGGTGATAAATAGAAAAGCAATAAAGAAAGAGATTTTTAATGTTTTTAAAATTTGTTACATATTTAGATCACGCCTTTTGTTTCCCTCTTTTACTTATTTTATTATGTACCATCTTTCGCTCCCCCATTTTATTTTCGTTCATGTATATCAGCACGATTGTACTGATGAATATATAAATTATCAACAATGACGAGTTTTATTCGTTTAACACTTCGACTGTCGCAAGAGCCGGTTCAATCCGGTAATATCGAAATTGAACCTAATTTGTCGGTATGCGTTGCAATTGCGACTCGCATATAGAAAGAGTTGAAATGAAATTAGGTTAAGTATTGAAGTTTATACAATGTTTTGTTGTTGTTTTTTTCATGACTAATTAATGTGGAATTTTTGTAGGACCGGGATGTGTGCGAAGATCAGGGCCGGCAACTTGGAATTTTTCAGGATGGCGAAATTTTTCACTGTTGAATACAAAAATGATGCATTTTCCCCTAAAAATTGAGAAATTTTTCATTCAAAAAAATTACAGGTTCATTTAAATATATAGAAGGAATCAATTATTTTTTTACTTCCAAACAAATTTGTAATTTTTCACTTCCAAATTATTTGCATTTTTTTAATTCCAAACGAAATTGTAATATTTTTACTTCCAAACAATTTTGCAATTTTTTTACTTTCAAAAAAATTTGTAATTTTTCACTTCCAAAAAAGTTTGTAATTTCTTTACTCCCAAAAAATTTGTATTTTTTTACTTCCAAAATATTTGCAATTTTTTTACTTTCAAAAAAATATGCATTTTTTTCCTTCCAAATATTGACATTTTTTTTACTTCCAAACAAATTTGTAATTTTTCACTTCCAAAATATTTTCATTTTTTTTACTTTCAAACAAATTTGTAACTTTTTTACTTCCAAAATGTTTGAATTTTTTTAATTTCAAAATATTTGCATTTTTCTAACTTCCAAAAAAATTGGCAATTTTTTTACTTTCAAAAAAATTTGTAATTTTTCACTTCAAAAAAAGTTTGTAATTTTTTTACTCCCAAAAAAATTTGTATTTTTTTACTTCTAAAATGTTTGCATATTTTTTTACTTCCAAAAAAATTTGCATTTTTTTTAGCTTCAAAATATTTGCAACTTTTTTAGTTTCTAAAAATTGCCATTTTTTTACTTTCCAAAAAATTTGAATTTTGTAATTTTTCAATTCCAAAAAAGTTTGTAATTCTTTTACCTACTTACTTCAAAAAAGTTTGTATTTAATTCCAACAAAATTTGCAATTTTTTTACTTTCAAAAAAAAATTGTAATTTTTTTACATCCCCCAAAATATTTGCAATTTTTTACTTTCAAAAAAATTTGAATTTTGTAATTGTTCACTTCCAAAAAAATTTGCAATTTTTCTAATTCCAAAAAAGTTTGCAATTTTTTTACTTTCCAAAAAATTTGTAATCTTTCACTTCAAAAAAAGTTTGTACTTAATTTTTTTACTCCCAAAAAAATTTGTATTTTTTTACTTCCAAAATGTTTGCATTTTTTTAGTTTCAGTTTCAACATATTTGCAATTTTTTTAGTTACTAAAAATTGCATTTTTATTGCTTTCCAAAAAATTTGAATTTTGTAATTTTTCATTAATTTTCCAAAAAAGTTTGTAATTCTTTTACTCCAAAAAAGTTTGTGTTTAATTCCAAAAAAATTTGCAAATTTTTTACTTTTAAAAAAATTTGTAATTTTTTTACATCCAAAAAAATTCATTTTTTTACTCCGAAAATATTTGAAATTTTTGAATTTTGTAATTTTTTACTTCCAAACAAATTTGCAATTTTTTTAATTTCAAAAAAGTTTACAATTTTTTTACTTTCCAAATATTTGCATTTTTTCAACTTCCAAACAAATTTGCAACTTTTTTACTTCCAAAAAATTTAGTGTAGGTAGAGGTACCTACTCTTTTATCAAAAAACTCATGAAAATTTTTTCCCAAAAAATTAAGAAATTTTCTTCTCAAAAAAATTGTTAATTTTTTCCCAAAAAATTGAGAAATTTTCCTCTCAAAAAAATTGAGAAATTCTCTTATCAAACTTGACAAAAATTAAGAAGTTTGTTTCTTAAAATTATTTTCTCGAAAAATTGAGAAATTATTTTTCTCAAAAAATTAGGACTTCAAAACTTTTTCCCTATAAATTGAGATTTCTTCTCAAAAATTTTCCTACTGAAAAAATAGGGAACTTTTTTCCCAAGAAATTGAGAAATTTTTCTCTTAAAAATGCTAGCCACGGTAATGATTATTAAATTCAACTAATTGGTAACAAAGGAATAAGTTTTCTTTTGCTGATCTCATGTGTAGAAAAATCATTATCTTGAAACGATCCTTGAAAGCAATATTTTTATTTGGAACTAATTTTATAATTTCATTAGATACGTATTACTCTGTTTCGCCCAAAGCCGCAAATTTATTAGCGGCTGAAAAATCGCCTGTAGATTCAATATCACTTTCATCACTATCTTCTCCACTGTCACTTTCGCCGTCTGTTAAACAGCTATCACTTTCATCATCGTCGGACGCTAAATCATTTCTAGGGCATTCTTGCGATTTATTTTTCGCTTGTATCCATAACACTTCTTCGATTTCGGGATGTTTTTTCCATTGCTCTGAAATAGGCAAAACAATGTACGTACGAGTAATTACGTACAACTGTACCATGATATAATCGAAAACTGAGCGGAAATCTTTACCAAGTGTAGTCGAGTATCCTGCAGGTCGAAGACACAAACAGATTTTCCCATCCAGAGCTAATCTCAGTAAATGATTGGCTGCTCTATAAGAATCCAATCGAGCTGCCCTGGCAGTCAAAAAGCCACGCCTCTTGGCCCAACCTAAACAGAAATAAAGTCTAGTGTTGGGAGATCAATACGTCATAATGCAAGGTATTGAATAAATTAAACAATACCGTCGCAAATATCCATCGATGACCATTGTTCGTCGCCTTCTGGATGTTGAAGATTCAACAATTTAACCAAATCTATTCTTTCAGCGATATATCTCACGGCGCTGTATGGCTCGCGAAGTTGAGCAATCGGGTAGCTGCCCATGAGTACCTGATTTTTCGTATTTGTTAATAATTTCAATTAAAGTATACTTTATCAAGATCAGGGTTAACCTACTTGTAAGACTTTTGGAACTTTGGATGGAAAAACTAGCCCTGGACAGTCACAAACTTTGACAGTCGGTGTTAAAAATATTGTTTGGAAATGTTTCGTATGGCCTGGTGTTTTTGATACGCTTACGACCTTGAAATATGCATAAAATTCCATAAATACGTTCATATTTTTTAACGAAAAATTACAAAAATTTGAAATAAAATAAATTGTACTTTTTTGCCGATGATTGCATTCATCAAGGAAGATTTACCAACGTTTGGTTGTCCGATACATCCGATTGTTAGAACACCGTCGCGAAATTTCTGATGTTTATGGTAACTAGTATCGATTGCAGTGATCTGCAATACGTGAGTAATTAAATTTCTAATAAAATGATAAGTTAAATCCTTATTCACTAATACTTCAAGACCATGACGGAACATACTTCTGTATTTTGTTCAACTTCCACCTCTTCGTTATCGTATTCTTTATTCTTTTCTTCGATTATTTTCTTCTTCCAAGAAGTCAAGTCCACTGCAAGTATATCGATGTGATATTCATTCGACGAAAAATTTAATATGAATGAATTATTTCAATACCTTCACCGCCGACGAGTCTATCGCAAAGTTCTTGAAGCTTTTGAGCCCCCTCAAAAGACATTCTCAAGCGAGCTTTTCGTTTCGAATTCATTTTACCTGAAGTTTAAAATCACAAAATAAAATTGTACTGTAAAAATGGCATCTTCGAATAGAATAATCTTACTTTCAACGTTTCCATGAAGATTATAACCAGGTACAGAAGTAAATGTAAGGATATGAATAGATGGAAATTTCGACAAAAAGTAATACTTCCATGCAACCACTAGTTCGGCTGGAGCTAAATCAATTTTATTTAATACTAAGATCATTTCTTTTTTCAAATCTTCAGCCACGAATTTGTATAAAGAAGGTGGAAACATGAGTGCCTAAAAATGACAAATTATTAGAAAATGATAAAAATACAAGTACTATGTTGTGATTTTCAAATACATGGCATACCGCAAATCTAATATCTACGATGACTAAAATAATATCGGACATTTCAAGTACTCTCCATAATTGTCGCCATGTTTCCAAATTCAATTCGAAATAACTCAAGTCTTTTAATGAGAACTGCTTCTCAATTCCGGACAAATATTCCTACGGTTTAAATTTTGAAATAAAACAAATATCAACCTATTTTACGGATTAGTACATGATGATAATCAAAATACCTACTCTAAAGTAACGATTCTCTTGCATGTCGAGTTCGATTTTAGTCATCTCACGATCCCATAGTGGCCGTTTAGGAAAATCCAACTCTGGAAGGAAATAGTTATCTATGTCGATTTCGAGTTCTTCTTCAGATACGGGTATGATGGCTTGTCTAGCTTGTTCTTTACGTTGCTGTATTTCCTCATTAGTTTCCTTAAAGAACTGCAAAGCGTATCTACGAAAAAGACAAACTTATACTAGATCAGATCATTTTTCAATTGTAGTCTTCATTTTACCTATTCGATTTTCCAGCTGCAGTACTTGGCTGTTGATTGATTTTTTGCACTCGCGGTTGCTCTTTTTGTCGCTCCGAATCATCACTATTTTCAGCTGTAGAAATTCAATCATGGTATAATTAATTTTACAGAATAATATGCTTCGAGTTGAACTTACCCAGAAGTCCTTGTTTTTTCTGTCTTTTAGTTTGAAGTTGTAGCTTCTTCTGTTTAGCACTAAAAGGGACTTTTCGCCGACCTTGTGGCATTTTTATTCTTTGAAATAAAACCCCGTTCGTATGTAATTTAATTCTAAAACGAAATAAATGAATTTTATGAGATGGTGATGCGAAATAAAATTATCGAATTGTAAATAATCGTGATAACTGATAAGAAACAGATGACTGCAAAATGACGTCGTATTTGGCGCCACTCTTGGTGAATCCAATGAACGGTTCATTTCATAATTTGATTTGGTTAAGCCATACTTAATTAGACGTGACGTCATAATTTTACAGTGGTACCAATAATTTTTTTGGATTCACACATTTACATCACTGACCACAAATCAGCGAAAATAAAAAAATCAACACGTGCTCTTCGTGCTCTCAAAAAACGGTAAGCTCGTTCGTTTCGCAGAAAAGAAATAATAATTTCCTTGTTTACGACGAAAAATACATCTAATTTAAATTTTTTAAAGTCTTAATGTTTCATACCAGACGTAATTTCGGTACTGTTATCCCCACACCTTGAAAATTTGGCAATAAAAGACTAGATCCTGGCGAAGATAAGTAAATTGGATTTTCGCGTGTATTGCAACAATAAAATCTGCAAATTTCTACAATTTGTTTTAAATATAAAAAACAGCATTAAGAACGCAGAATATGCTGTAGAATTTGTGAAACCGCAACGATGGAACGTCAAGTAAAAATTAAAGATGTGTAAGTATTGTACATAAATTTTCATTACCTGCTTTGCTTTTTGAAAACACTCGTTTCAATATCTTCATCTCGTTTTCAGCTTTAAACCGATATCAGTTCATAAAGAATTTTACACCGGAGGCTGCATAATTGTAAGTCATTTTTGGCATCAGTCGTAGTTAATTTTTGAACTCATGGAACGCGTATTATTTTCATTTTAGCTGACAAATGATGGTAAAAGTCTACTGTGTCAGTGCAGAAATCACGTTGCTGTTGTCGATATCGACGAAGTGTCTATAAAGCGTACCATACCCGATGGATTAACAACGTATAACTCTTTCGAAGAAAGTGATTACTCGGATGATTACATTCTAACTTTCGCATTATCATCCGACAATACATTACTGGCCACTGGTCATAAAAGCGGTATTATTAGTATATGGAATTGGGAAGGTAACTGTTGTAATTCATTCAAGTACGTTTGACTTGACAATTTTACCTCTGTTATTGCTCGTATAATTCGTAGAGTCTCAGTTAATCACTCAATGGAAGTCGGGCCATAAAGGAGTACTGTCGAAACTATGTTTTAATAAAGATAACTCTCATGTTGCCAGCGGAGGTACAGATTCTTGTGTCAAAGTATGGAACATAGAAGGGCATTCCTGTTCTTACAAATTGACTGGTTTGCAAGGAGTGGTTAGGTAAAGAAAATAGAGATATGGTAATTGTTTTTTAATTCCTTCCATAAAGTAATTAATTCATTTTCTTTTTTACACAGTGTAGTACAATATCGTCAAATTGAAGGCGAAGAATATATTTTCGCATCTAGTGATGAGACCACGATTCGTGGTTGGTTGTTACGAGGAGATGACAAACAAACTTTACGATATAAATTGAGTGGTCACTTCAGCGCCGTTACAAGGATAATTTTTGACGATGATAATTCTCATTTAATTAGGTAAGTATGATATAGAGTTTTCGACAAGTTCCCAATGCATAATACATTACATACGTACGTATGTTTCAAATAATATAATTCCTTTCTAGTTGCAGTCGAGATAAAGCTGTTATATTTTGGGATCTAAAGGAGAAAAAAATGTTACGAACGATACCAACTTACGAAAGCGTAGAAGCTGCAGTTTTGTTACCAAATTGTATAGATTTACCTGGTTTCGAGAAGCCTCTTATCGGAAAATTTTTAGCTATCGGAGGCGATACCGGTAATTTGAAATTTTTTGACCAAAGAAACATTTGATAGGAGAAAAAATTGATTCTGTTGTATTATTTTCTTCAGGAAAGCTACGAATTTTTGACGTACAAAAAGGCATCGAGTTATATTGTTGTCACGATGATAGTTCTGAAAAAGAAAAAGCCAATCCTATAATTGTTCATTTATTATTCGACGAAGCTCGTCGATGTCTTTACGAAGTGAATTCTAATCATACTATTACCTCGTACCTTTTAAATGATAAGTTTACCAATCCGAAACAAGTAAGTAGTTCAAATTTATATAAATTAGCTTACTCGCATTATAATATTATGAATACTAAAAAAAAATTACTATATTTTCTAACAGATGACAGGATACTTGGACGAAATTCTGGATATAGTTTTTTTCGGTGAAAACGATAGTTATTTTGCTGTAGCAGTGAACAGTTGTGATATTCATATTTACGATCAAAATATGAAATGTACGTTATTAAAAGGACATACAGATTTGGTAGTTTCTTTGGCTACTTCTCGCGGATTTCCCAATCTTTTAGTATCTGGTGGTAAAGTAAGTACATATTATTATTCATATAATGCACGAATTAATGCAGTAATAATCACTTATATAATCTACTGATTACCTAGGATAATGCGATTCGTGTTTGGATGTTGAAAGACGGCACTTTGAACTGCGTAGCGATTGGATCTCGTCATACTGCTTCTGTAAGCGCCGTAGCTCTTTCGTTCAACTCCTCATTAAACCCTTTCGTTGTTAGTGGAAGTGAAGATAACACTTTGAAACTTTGGAAGTTACCCAGTTTAAAATATAGTACGGGTTTTCAAATTTCATTGTGATTGTGACTCGAAACGAAAATTATTTTAATGGAGAATGATTTCTAGAAACGTGTTTAACTGTGAACGTCTCCCAAACGGAAATCGCTCATGAGAAAGCCATCAATAGTATATGTATATCTCCCAATGACGCCCTTATCGCGACTGCATCTCAAGACAAGACAGCCAAGGTGAGTTTTACAAAATTGCTTAATTTTTATTCAATTCGTACACGAATCGATTAGTTGAAATGGTATGATTTTGCAGTTGTGGTCCGCCAAAGATTTGTCTCTCGTTGGAATATTGAGAGGTCACCGAAGAGGTGTCTGGTGCGCCAAATTTTCACCTATCGATCAAGTTTTATTAACTTCGTCGGCTGATGCCACCCTGAGACTTTGGTCCATTACTGATTTTAGCTGCTTGAAGGTAAATTTTATTTTGCAAAAAATATTGGCCTATTTTGGACGAGGTACAGCTTGAAAAAATCACGCAAATTGTTCGAAATTGGCATAAAAATTGTTGAGATTTTGTTTGATCTAAATTTTATGCTTTCTCTAGACTTTAGAAGGCCAAGATTGCGCGATTTTAAATTGCGATTTCTTCAACAACGGGTTACAAATCATCAGCAGCGGTAGTGATGGACTTCTGAAAATATGGCTGATAAAAAGCGGCGAATGTTTGACCACTCTAGATCATCATGCCGCTCGAGTATGGGCAATAGCAAGTAAATATAGCAGTTATTTTCTATTTTCCATTTTTTTTATATAAATATAAACTTGAAAGATATTTCACAAAAAAAGGCTTCCACTCGATGGGATTGTTAGAAGCGATTTCATGATTAATTCTTGATCTAGACTCTACCTATATAATGAATAAATTTAGCTTGTATGTCCTTTGCTTGAAAATCTCTATACTATTCTACCTATGCTCTGTAGAAAAAAAAATTTCAACCAAAAGTTGTTCCTTGAAAACTCCTCTATTATTTTAGTTATTAATAAAATTCCATTTGGAGCAACCTTTGCTCCTGAAAAACTCAAAAAACTGTTTTGAAAAAAGTCAAAATTACGTTTTTACACTTTCAATGAAAACTATCAAATTTAGAGCAAAATTTGTCATCACCAAAAACGTTTAGAATTAAATTTCCTTTCAAATGAGGTACATCACGATCGCTCCCCTCACCCCTCCCCCTCCCGTTCTATTAGATCTAACCCCTGCTGTTCATACACTATGAATATTCGTTTTTTTTTGTTTTGAAATTTATATTTTTGAAATTCCTAATCTGAAAAACAATTCAAACAGATTGTGATTTACCTTTAGAATAGTGTTTTTCTAATTCAGTTTCTAGGCATTTTTTTCAATTTTGGCCAAAAACAATTTGCTTGAGTTTTGTATTCGAATCGTTTCATTTCATTTCATTTTTATTTTTTTTTTAATTTGTTTTTACTTTGAATCTAAAAACAGATTTTTAAAATTTTGTTTCAAAATCATTTCAGAGGAAAAATATAGGGAAGTCAAAAAATTTATACATCAAAGTGCTACTTCTTTAATGGGGGGAGGGGAGCTGTTTTATGGAATAAATTGAAAATTCAATTTTTTGAAGAAGTGAACTACATATTTTTTTTAAATTTGAGTGTTGCAATTTCTTTAAAATTCAATGTAAAACTTTTTTCACATTTTCAAAAATTATTGAATTTGCTAAATTGCAAAATGTATCATCAAATTTCCCAAAATCGTTGGATTTTCTAAAATTCTCTAATTCGCAAAAGCTATTGACTTTTCAAAAAATGCGGAATTTTCAAAAATCATCGCCTTTTTAAAAATTGTTAACTTTCTAAAAATTGTTGAATTGCATGAATTTCAAAATTTAAAAAAATTATCAAATTTCCTAAAATCGTTGATTTTTAAAAAAATTCTCTAATTCACATAATTTATTATAATTTTTTTTAAATGCAGAATTTTCAAAAATCATCGCCTTTTTTCAAAAATATAAATTGTCAAATTTCCTAAAATTGTAAAAATTTTTAAAATTGTATAATTCACCAGAATTTTTGTTTTTTCGAAAATTGCAACATTTTCAAAAATAATCGGGTTTTCAAAAATTTTTAAATTTAAAAAAATTATTGAATTGCCTACATCGCAAAATTTTCAAAAATCATAATTTTTTGTAAAATTGCAAAATTTTTAAAAATTATAAAATATTCCAAAAGTGTTAATTTTTTTTAAATTCTCTAATTCACAAAAATTATTTAT
>FIZV01055483.1:0-13330 GCA_900050545.1 Trionymus perrisii | reverse complement strand
TACTAGGTGTACAATATATATTTTTTTCATTATTGCACCTCTGAAAGAACTTGTCGAAATGACCGTTAGAAAAATTAAAACGCGCATTTCACGATGAAGATAGGTTCGAAAATTTTTGAAAAAATTTCCATGGATGACCCCTGAGTGTACCTAACATCTACCCGAGTTTGAAAAAATTCGATTGAAAACTGTCAAAATCAAAAATTATAATCGAAAAAACACATTTTTCGCCCTAGGAGGGGGTGGGGATGAGATAGCGACCTAAAAATTTGGTCACGGGGGTTTTAGACCATAAGGACCCTTTTCCGCTGAAAAGTTTCGAAATCCAGCTTGGGGGCCGATTCACCTATTTTACCCGGCTATGCTCTTTTCATAATATTTAAACCGAAAATTGGCAATTTTTCATAGGACATGCGAGAAAATGTTTCGAGTGATTTTTGTCAAAAATGTATTTTTCAAAATTTATTTATAATGTTTTTTTGTTTTTTTCTAATCATTTTGCAAGAAAAAAGTATTTTTTTTTATAGAATATTTTTCAAGGAATATTGCATCATAAATTTTTTCAAACTTTTTTTTCAAGTATTTCTGAATACCTACCTATTATTTATTTCCTATTAATTTTGGACTCAATTTTTTTAAAGGAAATTTGTAAAAAATTCTGTATTTCGTGAAAAAAATACAAGATTTTTTTTTTTTAATTTCAATTTTTTTGCAGTAAAAAAATTTTATAAATAATTTTTTGGAAGAAAATCCCTCAATTCTATAAAACAAAAATTATAAAATTTCTTCAATTTTTTGAAGCAGGTTTAAAGTAAGAAAAAATTGATTAAACCATTTCTCAATTTTCCTGCACTGAAAATATTCCTCAAAGTTTTGAAAAAAAATCTACTTAAATAATTATGATCGAATTTTTCTCAGTTGTTTTTGAATGGGATTTTAACCAATTTCATTTCGATTTTTTTTTTTTTGAAAACTAAAAAAAATAATAAATATTTACATTTTTTAAATATATACGCAATGTTTTAAAGAAGGCAAAGGTTAATTTGTCATTTCCTCATAGACACGTCATCAAAAACAAATCGACATGACACTCTTATCAAAAACACAAAATTCATCGTAAAAAAACTTACCGATTATTTCGCCCGCAGCGGCCGACATTTCGGCAGCCTTCGCTTCCAACATTCGCATACCATCTTTGGCACCAGGAGCTAAATCCGCCACGGTACCAGAAGCGTTCGCAGCTGCTGCTAACATTTGCGCAGACATCATGTTGACCTGAAAAATTAAATAAATTAGATAACTGAGCACAATGTACTACCAAAGTCAAAGCCAGAAAGCAAAGAATAATTTACTTACTTGGGTATTATACGAAGCTTGCACACTACGTTTGATTCTGAGCATCTCTTTGAGCGTGTCTTCGCTGCCATGTTGCACTTCGAAATTAGTCCACGTCTCCCAGAAGTCAGAGGTAACCTAAAACATTTTGTTAACGGTTATTCCATCGCGAAACTCACATCAAGCAGTCCTCTTGGGAAGAAACCTACTGAGAAAGACAACTACAATCGAATTGAATCGACTCTACCCTAAATATAGTTTATGCACTTTGGTCACACCCACAGAAGGGAACACACGAAGTCGTAGATGGGTGGGGGAATGAAGTTGATCAAGTCAAGGCCAACTCTAGCTTACAGGCTGTAATATTCAATTTGGCAACATCGGGGTGTAAGCCAGATGTGAGGTTAAGTTGAGATTAAAATCCTCTGACGCCTTCGAGTGGGCCTTTAGTTGATAAAAATAAACTCATTTTACTAAATCGAGACTGGCACTCCATTTCCATCAATCATTTATACTCGTAGTATAACTAACTAATTAATTCATATCTTATTGTCAAGTCGTCAGTGGTGGCGAAAACCGTATGGCCCGCAGGCTAGAGCACTACATGAACCAAATTCGTGTATTGCTCAACAATACACGGAATAATTTTTTAAAAATGTATTGTACATCGGTACGATTGAAATATCTCCCTCAGAGATTGAATCTTGAAGCAGATGAGTTAATGATTGGATTTCCAGAAATCACATCAGGACGGTTACATTCTTCATTATCATTATTTTTTATTTTGTAATTAGTTTGTGTCGAGTTAATTTTGAAAATTATTTTTTTTTGGTTCTGTTGGTCTACCCCCCCCCCCTCAAACAGATTCTTTTCATGAATTTTACATAGAAAATTTTGAGCAATACATGACAAAATTCCAAGTTGCCACCCCTGCAAGTCGTAACTACAGTTTTTTTCTTACTCTTGAATGATACTATATTATTGCCAACTCTTAACTAATAACTACATAGTTTTCTACTTACTCTTGGATCACACATCTCGCTACAATGGGCGTAAATGGCTCGGGCGCGATCAATTTCGCCTAGTTTTGTTTCCAGTTCAGCAAACTTGAGGTGCATTACTCTAGAACCTTCTACGTCGAGGTTTTCGATGGCTTCTTCGTAAATCTGACGTACTTTGTCGATGCCATACATCGTATGCGCCTTCTTGATATAAATTCCGTACATCTACGAGCAATAAAAAACACAACTGGTAAATTGCAGATAGAAGTGAGAGGGAAATTACTGCGGACAAGTCACTGCCGAGTTTCAATAAAGAATTAATAGTCAACTCGAGGAATTCCTACCTCGAGTTTCTCTTCGGGTAGAACTGCTTGGGTAGCTCGTCTGTAAACTTCCATAGAATGTCGCGCTAATCCGTATTTTTCTTCCATTTCAGCGTACATTAAATAAAAATCTATTGATTAGAAAGAAAAATGATTAATATGACTTTAATTATATCAGATGAGTAAAACTTTACATTTCAAATGTAAAAAACTTACTTTTGGCGAATTTAGGAGGACAATGTTCTAAACATTGAATAAATAAATCTCTAGCTCGAGCCAGTTGTTTTCCTCCATATCGGTTTAAAAATTTAGTAAGGTAGGTATTCCAAATATCAAACACGTTAGGCCATTTAAATAATGAGATTCCTTTCTCGTAGGCCTGCGAAAAAAAAAGATAATTAAACCGTAAACGAATTATAAATTCAAAAATAGGTCGGAATTAATTTTATTCAAAGCATTCTTACTCTGAACGCTTCTTCGAAATATTTATTTTCTTCCAAAAATAGGCCATAATTGATGATCAACTGAGGATTGGCTATTTTCAAGTCGATAATTCGGTCGTAGACTGCTTTACAAGACTGAAAACAATGATATAGTTCGATTAGCACTAATAGCACGTGGAAATGACAAATGAAAACTTATGGAGCTCTAGATTTACCTTGAAAGTACCGACACTTTCTTCCAAATCGGCGTACATGGACCATAGTTTCAACGATTTGTGAACTCTAGCCTGAACAGGTTCCTTTTCGTCGTGATAGCCTACCTTTCTGGACGGCAGTGCGGTGGCTTTTTGGAGTAATTTTAAAGCTGCATCGTAGCGTTCTCTTCGTACCTCCATTTCGGCCCACTCGCACCAAACGGAAGCCAAATCATCGACTTTTTGATAAGGAACCTCGACAGCTTTCTGGAACACTACGGCTGCTTCTTTGAACTGTTTATTTTGCTCGTAGAATTTGGCAAATTCTACCCATAATGTGTGCAGTTTGCCTACAGCTAACTTCGGTTCTACTGTTTGAACCGCATCCGAGTATGTTTTAATTATCTGATTTAAAAAAACGATAACAAGATAATTAAACGTGTTTAAAATTAGAACAAAATCAAAAGAACAAAATAAAGTACTTCGTGCGGATGACCTTCGTACAACTGTACTCGTTTATGCCATTCTTGAACATTGTGAGGATTTTGTCTTAAGAGTACCGAATTTAAAAGTAACATACGACGTTCCATGAGATCAGCCAAACGAGCCATTTTCAATTCGACTTCAGTTTCCTCTGAAAAAATCAAAAAATTCGTTGTAATTAAATTCAAACAAGAAACACAGATTGTAATCAAAATTATGGATATACCTTCCGGAGTGGGATCGCCTTCACCTAACTCTTCTAATCTTTTCGCTAAACTGATTTCTTCGAATTGCGAATACGCGTCGAAAATCTGGGTAAAGTCTCGAACAGTGGTAACAGTTTGGATAGCCTCTTCATAAATATCCCTAGCCTGAAGAAAGAAATACTCTTAATAAAACCAACAGCATTTAAATATGGAGAGAAATCAAACACAATCGACATACCCTTTCGAATAAACCACTCCTAACATAGTAATCCGCCAAGGAATTCCATAAATGACCTAATTGGTCGGTATACCTTCTGATACCACCTCGAATAATGGCATCAACTTTCAAAGATTTCACCTTGTGGGGATTTTTTGAAATCAATTCGCACAGTTCGTTCCACAGCTGATGATTCGATTTACCGTGCTTCGAGTGGAAATGTTCTCTGTTGACGATCTCGGCCAGTTTTACAGCAGCTTCGTCTAATCTGTCGATGGACGTCAGGTATTCGACGTAGTCTTCGGCATCTTCGGGAGAATACTGCGAATATTAATTATTAGAATAGGTGTATTTTGATATTCGACTTGTAAATATTTAAACTCACTTTTAAAAATCTTCTGTATGCTCGTATGGCGGTTTCCGGTATATTGTAGGTTCGAACGAATTTTATATAAAGAGGCCATATTCGGTTATGCTGTGTGATCGGTAAGGCACGAAGAGCTCTGTCGAATACACGTCGAGTTCGGGTGATTTTATGTTGCAACAGCATAAAGTTACAATAATCTATCCATATCCTAGGCATCTGATAAGATGATACGTAACATGTAAATTGCAGTAGAAGATGGTGTACGAATGAAATAGAATAAAAACAATACCTTGTGCATAAATACTAAAGCTCGTTCGAACGTATTGTTCACATCTTCATAAGCCGGATCAGTGATACATTTAGCACGTACTTGTTTTCTACGCACTCTAAGATAGTTGTACCACAACTTGTAACTGAAAATTATCACAGTTGGACATAATAACACAATGGACATTTTACAGATAACGCAACAACACACACTAACCTGCCGGGTAATTCTTTCAAAGCTCTTTCGTAAATTACATTCACTTGGTTCTTCGGAGCATCACTTTTGTGTTCAATGTATCGCATCCATGGCTTGACCATGTACGGATTGCGAAGAATTTCTTCTTCGTAAGGTAAATCATCTTCGTTAAAAACGATCCGAGGAGCTCTCGTATCCACCACCATTTTCACGAATTAATCGAAATAACACAATTTTCTAACGTATTTTAAATTAAAACTTCATCACAACACAACTTAAAATATTATAAATGAAGTTGGCAGTTACGTTACTTCAAAATTTTAAATAATAATCACAATTTCAAATTAAATTCCACTTCTGATTTCGCCATGCTTCTCTATTACAATCAGAAGAACAAAAAATAATGAAAGTTCCTCACGTTCCTCACTCTTCCTTAAAAAAAACGGTTTTGAAGAAAAAACTGGATAGCGTTATGGTCGAAAAAGAAAGATGGTTCTAGAATGAAATGTTAGGAGCGCTAGAGAAAAACTCGACGTAACTTGAGGTTTTCATTTTTTTCCGACAGAGGTCTCTAATAGAGGAAAATTTTTCGTATGTTTTATCACCACCGATGTTATCACCATAAACATTCATCTTCAGCACGTGCAGATTTGAAAAAATTTAAAATTTCACTTATGAGTTCGATTTAGAGAACTAGTAAGAACTATTTCACTTTCATTAAGCTAAGACAAGTTCATTAAACAGTTATTAAAAATTCATTCCGAACACATTAGCTTCAAATATCATGACAAATAATTGTATTTAATTCGATAAAACACTCGCAATGTCGGTAGCAACAAAACGAAAACTAACATCGATTGAGAACTGTACTCAGAGCAAGACACCAAAATTAATATCTACCAGCTTCGGACCGTCTTTTAGAAAAAGACTGAAAACTGAAAACGCCATCACTGGTAATACACTACACCTCATACATATTCACTATTGCATTTCTTCAGACTCACACTTGTTGTCATTTTTCACAGCGATAAAAGAATTCCTAGAAGCGAATAAAGAACGCGATGTCGTCACTGAATACATCAACGCCGGTGGTAGTGCCAAAGAATTGGTCTCTTTAATGAAACAGTTCGATGGAAAGAAAGATTTAACCGTAGCTAATCCTCTTTTAGCAGCTCTAGAATGTGTCGTATCCAAGTAATTATCACTTTTCTCATATATTTCATATCCATTGGTAGTATTCTCAAATTAAATATCTTTCAGATGCAATACCGATCTGTTACTGATACAGAAAAACGTAGAAGAAGCTTGCGAAGAGCTTCTATGCGATTATCAGCATACCTTACAGAGTATGCTAAGTAGCGTAACGAGTTCAACTAGTCACCGGAAAGTTATTCTGAAACTTTTCACAGGTTCTGAATATTTCTTCTTTTTTTTTCTACTAATTTTCGATTGATAAATAATCTCTGGTTATTTTGCTCAGGAATGGTCAACTTGAGTAACGGATTAGCTAAACGATTACTAACGTTGTTTCCCATTAGTGTAAAAACGATGAAAATTTTAACAGACACGAGAGCTTCTTCGGCTAAATTAAGGACTTGTTTCATTCATTATTTGTTATCCTTCTTGGTCGACGATAATATCGTATTGATTTCGGAACTATTGCAGAAAAAAGGTACCTAACTACCGCCGGTTACGTTTATTCGCGAATATTTTCTAATCAACTTTCTGTTTCGTTTTAGGATTAATTACTAGTATTATACCGGGATTAATCAACGATCCTCCGGATATGATTGTGCTGGTTGTTAACACGTTACGTTTAAAGATCGTAGAAAATATCAGAATTTCAAAAACACATAAGCTACATACCTTCAATACGTTGGTACTTCGATCACTCGAGAAACTCTACGATTACAATATTTCTATCGAAGAATCTGCTGAGGTACGAGGAGTTATCTTGTTACTTCGATGAAATCTGAAACAAATATTAATATTGGTAAAATTAGGATCGTGAATTACTTGACAGCGTAGCAAAAACAGTGAAAAATTCAGCCCATTTATTATTAATGACGCTTTGCACGTCAAGCAAGAAAGGTATTCTGTTCAGAGAACGCAGTTCAGTTGCAGGAAAGAGCGCTAATCAGTTAATATTCACGTTGCTAGAGGTAAATTTTGAAATAATTGCCGGAAACAAAGGCAAAATTTGATTTTAAAATCATTTCAGACTATGCCAAATCCTTGGGATCATCCTTTGCGAAGTGAATTGGTCACAGAGATTTTGAAATATTGTCCAGAATTTATTAAGACTGTTTATCATTCTGCTGAGCTATATATCCAACCTAGTGCTTGCTTAAAATGGATCAATTTGATTAATTTTATCGAAAAAGTAATGTCGTCAATGTTTTATTCAATTATCTGTCTTTTCCTTCCGATTTTATAAATAAATCACTTATTTTTTCTTCCAGACGATAGAAAAGCAAGAATTACCATCTGAGAACATGGACGATCAGAAAGTCATGCATTTTATCACGACTTCTGTATTTCCTCCTCAAATACAAAAATTACTGCGAGAAATAAACGAAGAAGATGTACATGCTCATCCTTCAATACGATACCATATTTTATCACTTACTCGATGCCTTCTTTTGAAAATAAAGACGATTTCAAAAGAATATACGAGTCGCACTAAAAATAATTTCGAGCTGCAAATTGATAATTTTCTAAATAAAGTACGTAATTTCTAATTTCAATTAAATACCCTCGATTCCATTCTCACGCTAAATTATTATTTTTCCAGCATTTGATACAAAGTCCTAATATACTGAAAGCTTATAAAAGTGGATTAGTAAACGTTCTAGAAGACTCTTCAGACCTATGTCAACTTCCCGAGCTAGAGGAATATTTAACCTTAGCCGCGGATGTGCTTTTACTCTACAGCGAACTTACACCTTTAAATTTCAACCAACTAAGATTTCAAGAAAATATCGACTTGACGGTTCAATCCGAAGATCCAAATCTTCTGTTTAAATTAGCCCAACTAACGTTTCAAATTCACAACCCGGAGCCTGGCCAAGTACATACTTAAAATACCGAGTACCTTCTTCGGTCACTTGTTCTGTTTGAAATATTCTACCTCCACGTTTCGTTTCAGGACCAATTTTCATTCATGATGAAGCAGTTTCTGGAATGTTACGTAACCGGAGCCAATCCCCAGCAAGATGACGTTATTCAGAATGTTCTCCTGACCACCGGGTTCTTCGACGGGTTTGAAGAAGAGATAATAATCTGGATGTATTGTTTCAAAAACATTCCTTCTACAGCAGCTTCCACTATTAGCAATCTTATAGTGAATACGTTGAATACGTTGTGTAAGAAGAATGATAAATTTATCAAAGATGTGACTTCCGTTAGTTCGTACGAAGATACAGATCTTAACGTATCTGGTATCGTTGATGCTGCTCTGTTTGTCGAAGAATTTGGTAACTGAGATTAAAATCGATCTTTGAAGTATTCGAGGAGAACTTGGTTATAATTTCTGATTCGTTTGCAGGAACCTTGCTGGATTTCACTAGCGATGAATTTGAGTCTTCTACAATGCTGCCGGTGAAATTAAGTCCGGTTGTGCCAGCTTTTTTATATACTTTGAAAAATACCAAAACGAGTGGCAAGAATGAGATTAAAATTATTCAAAAATTTGCATCCTTAGTTCTCGTGAATCTATTACACTCTCAGGTAGAGCTGAATCGATTAAAATTTTACAACGGGAAGAGTTCAGTCAATAATTTGTTAATTATTACAGTGTACTTGTTACGGATTGGCAACACTGGTCAGTAAATATAACAGCTCCTACCTTGCGAAAGATTTGCTCAAATATTTAAATTATTGGGATCCAGAATCGAAGATGGATTCGTTGGATTCTTCGCTCATTCCTGATACTTTAACTCAACGTATTTTCAACAGAATCGTCACCTCGAAAGATGATTCCCACGATCCGGTAAAACATTTTTTTTTTTTTTGGCTTAAAAAGTAGCTCGGGTGCTCAATGTACATTCCAAATTTTCAATTTTTTGGCATAAAAACTTTCTCAATTCCTTTAAAGTAAATTTTTTCTATGTTGCATGGAGTAGAATAATTTTTCAATTTTTTTGTGGAGTAAAAAAATTTGTTTTATTTATTATTATTTTTTTTTTAGAAAAAAATTCTAAAATTTTTTAGGGTAAAAATTTTTTTGATTTTTTCAGAGTGGAAAAATATTCAATTTTTCTGGGATAAAATTTCCACCTTTTTTTTCAATAACCGAAAACTCAAAAAAGTTTTAATTTTCAGCAATAATACAAAATTGGGTTTTTTTGAGGGGGGAGGGAGGCTAAAATTTTCTCAACTTTTTTGGAATTAATAATGCTCTCAGCTTTTGGGGATAAAATAAATCTTTGAATTTTTTGGAGGGAGATTTTCTAATTTTTTCGAAATAAAATTTAAAAAAAAAATCAATTTTTTTTTTATTTCCTTTGGGATAAAAAATCTCAATTTTTGGGGTAAAATTTTCTCAGTTTCTTGTAGTAAAAAATTTCTCAGTGCTTTTGGAATAAAATATATCTTCGAATTTTTTAGAGTAAATTGTTTTTGATTTTTCTCGAAATCGAAAAAATTTTGATTTTTTATGATAAAATAAATCATAAAATTTTTCAGACTGAAAAATTCTCAATTTTCCAGTAAAAAAAAAAAAAACATCCGGGAAAAATCGATCAAAAAAATTTCAAGTTACCAACCATGACTGAATTTTTCAAAATAATCGACTCACATTTTTGATCTCATTTCAGATCGAATCGTGCTTCAATAATTTAAATGAAATGGACTATATTTCACTTTGGAACTTGTGCCTCTTTTACTCGATCCAATTACAAAGAAGAAAATCGCTAGAAAAGTCGACCATCTCTGAGATAATTTCAATACTGGCTTTTCTCGCAGAAAAACTCCAAACCCAAAGTGCTCTTTGTCTCAAGTTACTTTTGACCAATTACACTTTCGTGAATGGGTTCTCATTCGAACGTAATAAATCGAACGCTTTTACCGAAATTATACTCAAGACTGTGGTTCATTTCGAAGTTCAAAAGGTTGCTTTAAATTACTGCTCCAAGTTCTTGACTCCGTTTAGACTCAAGTAAGATGATTACGAAGAAGTGAGTTGGATTTTGCATCTCTAAACAAATTCAATTCATTTTTATCTCACTGCTTCTAGATTTATGACGACGATTTTGGAGAAAATCAGAAAGAACAAAAGAATTAAAATCAACTGCGAAGCCTATTCCATCGATGACGTCATAAAATTCTTAGCTCTATCTAGTAAACAAACGATTGAACTTCTATCGAAAATTTTACGTCTTCCAACGAGGTAAATCATTCAGCTGGTTTCGTTATTTTTTTATTAATATTTCGAAATTTTGAATTAAATAATTTTTTTTTCTAGCATCTTACTGAATGAAAAACAGACCAAATTATCCGAATGGTGCAGTCTGATCCAAAGTTTATTAAACGACGCAGCATCTAATATTGAACATCCTTTGACCAATGAAGACTTCAACGCACTAATTGTCAAAATGATCGAAATACTCAAATCTAACGTATCAACTGATAGTCTAGACGAAACCGTTATTTATTATTTGAATGTATTTCCTCATCATATCCAACACATAAGCGATGGTAAGGCACTGAAAAACATCAATAGTTTCGTTTTGACATTTTAAAATACCTATTCAATTTCATCAAACTTCCAGACGACGTAGAAAATCTACTCAATTACCATCCTCGAATCAATAACCTAGCAGTATTTCTCGTCCAGCATCGTACCAATTGCCTAAAAACCTTGCAATCGAAACTCCGACCTGTTGAAAACTACCTAAACGATGTCGAAGGATTATTAGACGTTTTGAACAAGATCGAATTAGTAGGAGAGATCGAAGAAGATATTTTGGAAGAAGTTTATCGAAGCGAAATTTGCGATTTGAATAAATTACTCGACGGCTGCTCGTGGCTCAAAGAAAATAAACCATTGATAATGAAAATCGTACAACAATTTGGTGGTAAAGTTGTGCTTTCGTAGATTCACCCAATCTATGAATTTTTCCTCTCGAATTAATTAAAATACGAATTTCACAGAAAAAAAGAAATGTTCCAAAATATGTAATATATTAAAATCGAATTGGTCCGAATTCGAGCTCAATGCTGATAAATACGACATTTTGAGGATAATTTTCGAAACAGCTTCAAAAAGCGAAACACTGGTGGAGCTTTCTTTAACGAATCTAAATTCACTTTTAGCTTCCGGTGGAGAAACGTGAGTAGAATAGCTGTACTTTCAGTGAATTTCTAGTGATAATATTATTTTGGAATATTTTTCGTGTAGAGATTGGCTCTGCGAAGAAATCCTATTGGTAGTGGAAGTACTGGAAGACATAGGATTCGTTTTAGAACTCGATGTATGGAAAGAGTTTGTGAAAGCTTCGCTGAAATATGGTCTACAATCGGAGCAGAATTTTTTAATCCGGACCTTGAGGACATTCTGCGCTAAATTATTCGAAAAAGGCGAAGCTAAAGAAGAATCCAACGTTATTTTCCAAATGACTATATCTCATTCTGAATTTATCAACGTTATGTTGAGTGATTCGGAAATAAAATGTGAGATTTTATCGTAAAATAAGAAGGAGGTGTCATTTTCAAGTTTTAAAAACTAATATTTAAATTTATTTGATTTCTTAGGTGATCTAGTTGAACTTCTGAGCACTTTGACGACCTCGAATACATCCTTAATGTCATCCAATCACGTCCCTCTACTTCTGGGTGCCTACAAAGCGACACTTTCCAAATGTGATCAAGCTATTTTTCATGTAAATTAACTCTGGAATTAAAATACGAGTATTTATCACTTTGAAACATTTTCAAGCTGAAAATTATTTCACTTTATAGCTTCTCCGAGCTTACGAAGATAACGGAGTTCGATTCAGCGACTGTAGACCCTACCTATGGGGAGATGCAGCAGTTACGCACCACAGTATCCGGACAGAGCTAAGCGTTTCGTTGAAAAGACTCCCATTACCAAGCCAGGTGCTCGAATTACTCGACACCGAATTGATTAAAAATACCATACGGTATTTTCCTTTGGATCGTTCTCTAAAGGTAGGGCTTAATCATTCATCTGCGAAAAATTCACTTCCTTTTTTCGACTTTATGGATTTACTTTTTTGCAGCCTGAAAACCCATACATCGCATACGATCACAAAATGTACGACATCTCGTTCATGTTACCTCTCATGAGTCATTTACTAGCACCGGAATCTCGAGTCAGTGTCCAGAAATTTACACGAACTGGTGGCTTAGCTTTGATCATATGTGCCTTAGCCAGTCAATCGGAAGATACCAGAATGGCTGCGTATCACTGCTTGCAAAGATTCAAAGCTCATTTATTCGGGTACGAATGGACAGTGAACATTTTTTTTTTTTTTGTTTACTTATCCAATAATTTTGGAATTTTCCAAATTATTGAATTTTACAGTAAAGAAAAAGAAATCCAACTGTGGGATCAGTTTGTGACCTCATTACAATCAGGAGTCAGTAGTAATCCGCCGGAAGACAATACACCGCCTCGACTACCCTGCATAGTTACCGTATTTTTAGCTCAAATGTCCTTAGTTATCGGCGAACCATTGCATCCTGTGTATGTCTCGTTGACTAAATTCCTTTTAGCGAAACCTTCGTTCGATATAGGCACTGTGCCGAATTTCTTGGCTTTATTTTATAGCGTCGATGAGAGGCATAGGTAAGCTGTCTCAGCCCCTTCTCCCTCCAATATATTTATTTTTATTTAGAATTTATTTGGATTTTTTTTTTTTTTTGATTGCAGAGATCAACAGGAGTGGATTCTGAACGTCGTTAAGTACGGAATGCGGTATAAGGCTGATTGGGTCGTATCACAGAAGTGTTTTTTGTTCAAATTACTTCTTCAGTACAGTTTTTCCGCCATTTCCAACGAACGTACTGATGTGAGTATTTTTTATAGCTCTTAAGAAGGCATCGGTGCTGATTAAAAATTAACAGTTGGACATTTTTTTTTTCTTTTTAAGTTTGGTCCCTATAATTAATTCAAGATTTTGGAAATTACATCATGGGGGAAAATTGAGTTTTTGAGTGTAATTTTAAGCTTGTTCAAAATTTACTAGAAGTCTCTAAAGCTAAATAAAATTTTAAAAAATTGAAATTTTCATGACTTAAAAATTTTGAAAATATTAAAAAATCACGAAAAAAATT
>FIZV01055465.1:0-13601 GCA_900050545.1 Trionymus perrisii | reverse complement strand
GTTTTCTGATCCAAAATTTGATTTTTTTAATAGGAAAAAACTCGAAAAAACGACTGGTCGACACGGTTTTTCGCCATTATCGGCCCTTACCACCTCGAAATCGCCTAAAATGAATACGTAGGAACAATCTACATAAAATTTGGAGTTTTTGAGGTATTTTCAAAAATTGACCCTTTTCACGTTCTACAATGTTTTTTACGTTTGAAAATTTCAAATGTCAACAAAACCGCGAAAAAGTGAACCAAAATTTTTGAAAAAATTTCCCCAAATTCATCTCCATAACATCTAACATTTTGCAAAAGTACATACAAAAAATTTCGTTCACTTGAGCTAATATAAAAAAATTACAAAAATATTTTACTAAAATGGTGATAAATCCGGAAAGGGAGGGGTTAGGGGGTCAAAATATTCTGAGAATTTTTTTCCCATCCAGGTACACCTTCTGACATGATTAAAACCAAAATTGAGGCTGGGGCCAAAATTTATTAAATCTTCAACATTGTATTTTTTTTTAAATACCTATTCAGTCTTTAAAATTCAGAAAATTTTCGAAACTTGATAAAAACTTAAAAGTTGATAATTTCTGAATTTCAATCAGTTTCAAAAGTCGCGTCCATCTTAATTACAGGCACTCGCCAAACCCAGCATTTTTTTGGCAACATTTCAAAAATTACAAAAAATAATCAAACTTGAAAAAATTTTTAAAATTAGAAATTTGCCAAAATTAGATTTAATAAATTTAGAGGTTACCAAATTTAAAATACCTCCCCTATTAATTTACGAAATGTTGGAAATTTTTCAAATTTTGAATGAAAAATTAACCTTTTTAAAATGTTTGAAAATTCAACGGAATTTTAACTATTGACAATTTATTACAATTTTAAAATAAAGAAATTTCGAGATTTCGAGATTTCATCAATAATCAATAACTTATAATTGCAAAAATTCATCAAACCTTACGAATTTTTCAAACTTTGAAAACTTCCTAAATTTTCAATTTCTACCGAGTTTTTCTAAGAAGATTTCTTGAGAATTTTTGAATTAATCCAACTTGAAAAATTTGTTTATCAAAATTTGAAACTTGACAAATTTTGAATTTTAACTAATTTTCAACAATATACAAAATATTAAAATTTTAAAATTTTATCAAACTTTAATATGAGTCCAATTTTAAGAATCACCAAATTTCAAACTTTTCATCAAATGTTGAAAATTTTCCCAATTTTCGACTTATTTGTCAGATTTTAAAAATTCATTCATACTTACTTCACAAATTGGCCTTCTAAAAATTTTTGAAAATGTAGTTAAATTTTTAGAGCTTTGTTGGAAAATTTATGATTTTGCAGTTGGGAATTTTCAAGATTCCTTCCTCTCCCAGTAAAGTTGATACCCACACTCATACTCGATACGAATAAAGATGTGTTCAATGTACTGTTTTTAGGTTTTTGATAAACCATACCTTTATATTCGCGACAGTAAACGAGAAAGAAAAGACGAAGAAAAAAAACATAATATAGCAATCACCATGCGTCAGAAAATACAAAAAGTTATACATAAAACCGTAAAACGATGAAATAAAAGTTTGAAAATCAAGCTTTTCATTTTTTGAAAATAAATTACACGTTTAATAACAGTAATGGGCTTTTTTCATATCACGTAAAAGATCTCAAATAAAATCATGAAAAAAAAAATCAAAATAGCGAGCTCTACAATGCGATGTTGCCAATGTATAGGGTATTCGCCGGTACGTGAAGGAACTAACAATGATAATTTTAAGAAATGTAGTGACGTATATAAGACAATTCTCAAGTTTGGTAGCGTGCTGAGAGCTAATAGTAATTCGTGAGTTGATAAAATGTATCGCTTTCTGAAAGAAAATAACCAACATTTTTGCACAAATGGAAAATGCATAGAAGACAGCAGTTTCTTTTATTGCAGATGAATGAATCTCGTTCATTGTACGGTTAATATGGCATTTTTCCTATGTTAAAAAAGCACAATCCTTTATTTACGTTTGTACTTAATAATTTTTAAAAGCTGTACCAACCAGAATGTGCATCATATCTAAGCATTTTAAAATTTGTATTTAAAAAAATATATATATTATATTGAACAATATGTTAAGTATATACTTGAAGAAAAACTGCATTTAAACTATACAGCAGGTATACCTACTTCAATTACACTTAAAGAAAAAAAGAAAGCAAAGAAATTATTCGAGTGTGATAGCACAAAAACACAATTACATTATTCGATAAAATTCCACTCTACAAATATAATTTAGCAGATGCGCATTCGTCATTTTTTGCTCGTCAGCAAATAAGAAACTTTTTGTGCACCCCTCTAACCTACCACGGTTGTCTTGATAGGAAAAAAAGCCACGATGACAGCAAATGTTACTCGGTTAATATAATATTTCTCAAACATTTGAACTTCTTAACTGATCTAAACTTTCAACATAATTTCATATCGCTTTATTTAAACGAACACTTATATTTTGACAGTAAATAGAATAACTTCAACGGTGTTTAATAATTTAACATATATTTTCTTCCAACTTTTGTCAACTTATAACACAGCGTACATCATCTGTCAACACTCAACAGTATTGCTGTTGTTGTGAAAATAGGTATCAATGAAACTTTTCATAAACTTTACTGTTCTCTGAATTATTCTAAAAATGTAGGTTATCCAGAGAACAACGTGGAAAAAAGCTTTACTATAGAGAATACCGCTGTACAAATGTAATCTGATTGTATTTTTTTGTTACATTGGGTGATTGCATAATAAAACCGCGATATCTGTTGAAATTTATACCAGTATATATTATTCTACCGAAATAAGAGAGAAGTCATATATATACTAAGTCATAAAACACGTCGTAAGAAGCTACCCAATCTGCTTTAACAGAAGTATAACTGATTCTGGCATATACTTACATATACTTATGTGGATATTTGTAAAACAAAACGTTAGATTTTGACCACCTCAAGTTGTGTCTGATTTATAGATGTGTTCTACTCGTATATCGTGGGTAGGTAGGTATTGCCCTAATTCGTCTTTCTAAATTGTATTTTTCTGTAGAATTCAAAAAATCTCTCTTAAAAAAAAACTTGTTATTTTTTTTTTTTGGGGGAGGGGGGGATGTCTCAACTTTTTCTCAAACTTTTAGCGGAAAAAATTTCTAAATTTTTTTGAAAAAAAATATGAATTTTTGTAAAGAAAAATTTTTTTGAATTTTGCTTGAATAAAAAGATAGGTAATTTTTTCAATTAATTTGTTTTCCTAATTTATCGATATTAATCTTATACATATTTCTCACTCAAGTGCATCGATCGCAGCAGGGGAAAAAATCAAAATTTAATTTTTCAATTTTTAGCTTGAAATATTTTTGCTTGACAAAGTTTGGTAATTTAAAAATTCCCAATTTTTTAAATCCCTGACAAAAAATAAATTTTTTTTTAGAAAAAATAAAATGAAATGATGAAAATTTTTGAAAAAAAAAGATAAGATGTCGCCTATAGGAAAAATGAAAAGCAATAATTTAAATATTGTATTTTTCAAACCACCGCCCAAAATGTAATTTTTTTATATTTTTTGAGTGAAAATGTTTGTAATTTCAATACTAACAAAACATTAAATTTCTAGCTCTTCGGCCGGGGGGGGGTGAATATTATTTTAAAAATTCAAAAATCCAAAATTTAAATAACGGACACTTTAGTGCGCAGTCGTGGTTCCCGCCCAATCTGTCATAATTTTAAAGTATTAATTTTGCACTTGAAATATAATAAAAATACCAAATGATTTTTGTAATTTTCAACCGTATCGAATATTTTTCATACTCGACCTTTTTAATGTAGAACCCAAAAACCATCTCTGATGATACGTTATTTTAATCTATTCGTATTTTTGCATTAATTTAGTCTACGAACCCGCCAAAACACGAATAAAATCATAGCAGCAACTAAAATTGTCTCGTCGCTGCAAAGCCCTTCTTTTATTCTGTGAATTACGAACCGACCAAATTTTACTTCCTAATTTTCACTTGTAATTCCAACATAACATTCCTTTGTTATTTTACAGAAAAAAAATCAATATTTCCCAGGCAAACACTCGACTAACAAATGCTAACTGCTTAACCATTTCAAATCCTGTTCATTAAAGTAATTAAGACATTACACAGTATAGCTATTTTTTGTTTCAATTTTAATTAACACGCAATACTAAGCTACGCGAATTAAGACCACCTGTTCAAAGGAAGAGATTAAAACTGGAAAAGGTGAAGAATACAACAACGATTCAAGCTTCTTGTAAGAAAAAAAATGACAAAAAAATGTAAAACGTCGTTTTTATTTCACTCAACTTTTAAAAAATAAGCTCAATTACTTAATTTATTCATTTTTTCATAAGACTGGAACTTTATTGAAATGCGATTTTATTTCGCGAGTCTCGAATTAAATAATGAACATTATTGCATATAACTAATTTATTTAGGAAATTATTTTACGAGTTCTTTGCACTTTTAACCATGCGACGCGATGTAACGAATAGAAAAAAAAAGATTCGACAAAAAAGGTTATGGTAACAATAAGAAAAATACTAAGATATTTTGGTCAATGAAAATCAAAAGGAAAAAAAACAAACCATGGTTGGACTGGGTATATATATAGTACCCAGTAAATGGGTTAGAACTAAATAATGCGGTTCTGTCTTCCATAAGCCTTCCTGTTTTTACGAGTGCGTTTGACTTTTATTTACTTAGAAACTTAACTCGTATGTCATCTTACATAAGAGCTGTATATCAGCTAATGGAAATTTGTTAAAGCATCGAAAAAAAAAAGAAAGGAAAGCATTTCAGAAATTTGTTTTCATTTACTTTTTTCACAACTTTCAAACGAAGTTTTCTCTTTTTACCGAGTTATTTTTCAATTTACCTAGTACCTAGATACCTACGTTTGTAACAATTTCAATTTATTATATTTTTTCTTTGCTTATACACGTCACTAATTTCAATTCAACCATATCGCAAATTCTTTGAAGTACCGAAGTGTGTCTACAGCCTATTCCTGTACAGGTAGACATAATAAGGATACTTACTATTATTATAAATATACCTGAAAAAATTATTTCGAAGATTAATACGGGATAAAATCGTATTTCTTTAATTCTTACTCGCAATCAGGGTAATCAATGAACCAAATTTTGAATCAGGTAAAATCTCAGGCCTAAGTTAACTAACTGTTTAAATTTATGTTACGCTCGAATACATCGAGATAAGTCAGATAGGTAAGTTTACCAGCACTTGTTTATTATTTATCGAAATGCGATGGCATAAATAAACGAAGATGAAATTTAGAAAAAAAAAAGTTATTTTAAATAAACAGACACCATTGTTAATTTTCTCCTCTTTAAGCAAATTCGAAGATTCAAAATAAATATTCTGAATGTATCTATCTACCTACCACAGTCAGCATCATACTTAATATCATACCGCTATAGAATTTTTTAAAATACACATAGGTCCCTAACCTCTCGAACGACTGCTGTTTAAAATTTTCAAGATTTCCTTATACAGTACTTATTCAATAAGGTTTAATTCCTTAGAATGAGCATCTTTATAAAAGCGGATCCGAAAGATTTTGAAAGAACATTGTTGCCAAATGATTTGTGAGGTAAACGACCTGCATGTTGAAAAGTCGCATGTACACTGCGAAGTTGTGAAGTATCGCGAGAAATAAAATAAAATAAAAATATTTTGAATTGGGAATTTCAAATGGATAGGTTGAAAATCAATATAATTGTGTTTTTAATTTTTAATAATTAAAAGATAGTTAGGTTTTTTTATAAATAAATCCCTTATTTCTAAAGAAAAAACTGTTTTTTTTTTTGTTTTTTGTTTTTTTAGAAAAATATTTTTATTAATGGCTGTAGGTTTTTTTTTGCAACTTACCTACCTTTGAAAGAAAAAGTTTCGCGAGATTTTTTTGCAACAAAATTTTCAAAGGGAATTTCAGAATCATTTCTCCCAAAAATTTTAATTGATTTTTTTTTAATTTGTACGATTAGGAAGGTATTGAAAAAAAAAACTGGGAAATGGGCATCCATGATGCATTCAAAAGGTTTTCATGTATGAAATTAGAGTAAATAATTGATTCAGTCATTATTACTATTAAAATCAGAGTAAATCAACTTCCGAGCCTTACTTATGATTTTTTGAGGGAAAAAACTTAGAAGCGAATAGTAGGGAAACTATTTTCCTTGGCGATTTTCAGGTATCCGAATAAAACGCAAACATGAAGCCAAAAAAAGAGGCGTCGAGAGTTTTTACTATGCGATGGGGTATACTCGAATTGGTAGGTATATCGATAAATCGCATATTGGGGATCGTTATGCAGGGTCTTTAGCGAACCGCGACCAAAAAGTAATTCGGCCATTTTTAATTTAGCACGCAACATTTCAAGGTGAATGTTATTTTCATGCAGTATCGACTCGACTCGACGCCGCGTTGCGCCACGGCGTGTTGGCGGTGTAGGTGCCAGAAAAAAAGCAGCAAGCATTTCTCTTTCACGTGTGCGTTCGTTATAGGAGGCCTGTTAATCTCCTATCATGCGTATGAACCGATTAACCACCAGTTAATGATTGAATACCGGATCGCTTCCGGACGGGACTGCAGTTCCATTCAGTGCGTTCGTAAATTAGCTCGATAAAATTTCTCTTTTAAATATACGAAGGCGAGCCAGCGACAGAGAATCGTGAAAGATTCACGTTTCTTCATTTCGACCTCTGAGAGGGTGTATCGCTAAAAGGTTTCTTTTTTTTATCAAAAGGTTGTAAAAATTTCTTCTCGATGGTCGACTTTGTGATGTCGTTCGAATTAAAGTTTGTAAGGTTTTTAAAATAAATAACAGCATTTCACTTCGCGCTATTTTTTTCGAATCCGAATCCGAGTAACCTTCTCGAATGTAAATTAGAATCTCGGACAAAGCAAATTAATTTTTTCTATTTTTTCGTGTACTAGAATACGCATAAAGATGCGTTCCCATTTAGAATACTATCGCTAATGTATTCTCGATTTGCTTTGGCGGTACTGAGCGCTGGTTACCAAGTATGTTTTTGTCGCTCCTCGTACGCATACAAATGGCATAATACCACGTAGAAAGGTTTCATAAGGTTTTTAAGGGGTTCGAATGCAGGCGAAATTTCCAACTTTTATGGCTCTTTAGAAAGGTTTCGTCCTTATTCGAAAGGTTCTAACGCGGGCAAAATTTTAAGGTTTTATTGCTTTTCTGATGAATATGCGTTTATACACGCCCTTAAATGCTTTTCAAAACACCGCTCTGTCTCGTCGAAAAAAAAATATCCGAAGCGCAAAGATTGTTTATACTGCAAACGAAATACAACTGGCTGTGGCTACGTGTACACTGTACATACGTTAAAAATAAACTCGACGAGTTGCACATATCGGCATCGTTTATGCGTGCCCACCTTTACTTAGGCGTATTTTTCGCGGAGGGAATGAACTGACATATAAACAGAGCCGGTCAATTATACGCGAGTGTAGATTGTTTCATTGAAACGCTAAATTACTGGGAAATATGCTCGTATTTGGCTTTTCGCAAATACAAACATCAATGAACAGATCTCGCTAGACGAATTAAGAGGGCAGCGTGCGATAATAATTGAATGTGGTAAAAGCAAGGCCGACGCTGAAGCTTGCGTGAGACAGCCAACAACCTCGATGGATGAAAGCATTAATCGTACTATAACTCGTGTCGAGCGAAAAAATAACAACTGATTGACACAATTTACTAATTGACTGAATTTGATCGCCGTTTTTTTCCTTTTCTTTTTTCGTACGCGAATTTATCTCGTCGAGGATGTATTTTAAATAATGTTATGAATTTAGGCTTTGTAAAAAACCTTCGTGAATAAATTAAAAAATACGCGGACGTGGACAAATGTCAATTGTTTGATGATTTGGTCGTTCACATCGAGTTGCGAATTTTTTTGAACAGATTGTGCTGACAGACGTTTTGCTTCTTCGCTTTCGAGTTTCGTTTTTTTTTTGGTCAGGTATAGATAATTTGTGATTTGCAAAAATGTTGCCCAGTAATTTTTGTTTGTGAAAGTTGTCGTTTCTTTTTTTTTTTTTTTTTTTTTTTTTTGAATTAAGAAAATGTAGGCCATTTTTTATAAAATTTTAATTATTTCGTAAAATATACCAAAGGCGAATCTGAGAGAGAAAATATAGGCAAGTCAAAAAGTTGATACATTACACTGACTCTTTTTCAGGGGGGTACGGCTGTTTTATGGGATAAATCGAAAATTAAATTTTTTGAAGCACTGTAATATTTAAAAAAAAATCGAATAAGTACCTATTCGAATTAATTTTTTTTTACATTTTCAAAAATTATTAAATTTTGTTAAAATTCTCTAATGTCTCATTCACAAAAAATATTGTTTTTTCAAAAATTGCCAATTTCTTAAAAACTGGCAAATAAAAATTATTGAATTTTTAATGATCCAATAATTTTCCAAAATTGTAAATTTTCAAAAAATTTCGAATTTCCCAAAATCGTTGAATTTTACAAAGCTTTTGATTTACCAAAAATTGCAGAATTTTCTAAAGTTATCACCTTTTCAAAAACTGCCAAATTTGCTAATTTTCAATAATTCAATAATTTTCCGAAATTGTTAATTTTCAAAAAATGTCAAATTTCCCAAAATCGACGAATTTTATAAAATTCTCCGATTCATAAAAATTATTGAATTTTTAACAATTGAAAATTTTTCAAAAATTGTTAATTTTTAATGATCCAATAGTTTTCCGAAATTGTAAATTTTAAGAAATTGTCAAATTTTCAGTAATGCATAAATGATAATTTTTTTAATGAATATTAAAAAACATCCTCTCCTTCGGCCACGTACCTCCAAAATATATCCAGAGAAAAGAGTCCCTACAAACCACCTGAAAACGACACAAATCAAAAAAAGAAAACGTTTTTCACTTCATTTTTTTTTTAAATTCTAATTTTAATTTTTTTGTCTCAATTTCAAATTTGTAAATTGTTAAAAGGTTCAAATTTTTAAAATTTTTCTAAAAATTTCTGTTCATAAATTATACTTAATCAATTAAACTTAATCGCTGCGAAAATTTAACCCATGGAACATGGAAGTCTGAATCGATATGGAAACTTTTTTTAAGATCTTGCAGAATTTTTGAACCACTTTTACAAGGCTTTAAATTTTTTTTAATAACTACTTCATAAAAATTTCAATTCTTTGAAAACCACTGAAATATAATAAAAAAAATACTCTCACCCCGGTGGCCCGCAAGGGGTGATCAACCGTACGGTAATGTTGCGTTTAATTATGAAGGCGGTAGGTTTTCGGTGTTACTGAAATATAATAAAAAAATATTAAGTTTGGAATTTTTAGAAATTTTTTCTAAAAAATTTTCGAGTCAAAAATAATTTTTTCATATAAGAAAAAATCTAATCTCGATGAAATTCCACTATAAAACAAACGAATAGAAAACATTTGCATTGTGAGAAAATTATTCATAACTCCAATGTAGGCCTACGTGGTTTTGTTTAATATTTTTTTATGAACATCCTGTACACGACAGGGAAGGGTACGGAAAGTGCGTAGGCTTTAAGTTGGGGACTGCGTAAATGTAGAGGGGGTCGCCGCATCAGGAAACACACGCACTTCGCTATTTGAAAGACATGCTACATGCAACTTGCCCACTGTTCGTAACTTATGCCAGTGAGTTTTTTTTTTCAGTTTTTATTGCAGTGTTTTTATCTTTAGTACATTGACTAGTAGTATTTGTAGCGGTCTCGTAGAAAATCGTTTTTTTTTTTTTTACAATTTTTTTGGTTTTCGAGTTCGGAATTTAATGCGCGACCGAGTTATTAAGTGCAACGATTTATGGAATGAAACGTAATACGTTGCAGGTATGTGCAATATTGTATTTTATATGTTTTGGCTGGTCGATGTCGACTTTGTAGCCATATATTCAGATGTTTGGTCGTCGCACATTGCTGTACGGTATCTACCCTTGTAAACCTTCATATGTTGTCATCACCCTTGTACCTGGACGAGCGACCGTTCGTATGAAATGTACTAGATCTGTTTATCGAATTTTCGACCCTACCAAATCACGATTTTTGACGCCAACGTGGACATGTATGAAATAAATAGGTAGCCAAAATAGCGGACCATTCGGGTGCTCGGGATAATTTACATGTTTTCAACATTTTTCAAATAAATGTTCATTGTAAATACGAACGCACTTGTTGAGAAATGGCAAACAGACCATCGGTTTCCATTAACTTATATGATCGGTTGAGTTAAAAATGCATTCCCTTTCGACCAATTTTCAAAATTCAAAAGTTCCAGAAATGAATACGCCCGAGTATGAGCATTTTATATTGGTTTAATAGAACACTGGCTGGATGAATGTGCTTCGTGTACCTTAAACCAGTTTTTACGCGCCAAGTTATATCTTGTAGTCTGAGTATTATTTTAGCTCGTATGGTTATTAAATTCGTATAGTAGTGGATGGTATTCGAATTGAAAATCTCCATCAAGCATCTTAATTGATGATTTTGCTGAGGTGAGAAGGGAATGATAATTTTTCACGTCAAAATTAGGTATGAATTGTTTTTCTATCTTCGTGCTACTGAATACTTTCACATGTATTGATGAGTATGTAAATTCTGTGCGGGTTTATAAATTCTTTTGACGTACCTCTACCTACCGTTAAAATTGGTTCAAAATTTTCTCAAATGCGAATGCTAACATTTTGAAAATTTTACATCCCGATTAGGTATGACTTTTCGTTAGACACCCATGGGTACATTTATAGGTAGGTAATAGGTACTGTTCAGGTACTTCACGTTGGTATGTGTGCAGTATGCGTATAAATAGCATGTAATTCTCATATATGAAGAAAAGAATAAAAAAACGCATTAAACCTTGTATTCGTATCACAATGTATCTCAGGTAGATACGTATAATAATAATAAACAAGTTTCATGGATACAAACGTGTAAAAGATGATTAATGCAAGATTTATATTATTATCTGGGAGCAATTTGGCCTCAAGGCAAGTCACGGTAAAGTTTAAACGCAGTGTCCTTTTAATTAGGCTAACAACCATCTGACAACAATCACTCTACCTTAGACAATACGGAGACCGCGCGCCGGCCGATGATTAAAACAGTAGTGCGCGAGACAGATGCATCATTTGATTACTAAAATGTACTCCTGGGTGATAATTTTTGTTCAAGTAAGCATTTTGTGTTGTGTGTACGGTGTTGAAGAGTTTGAAAGTGGACCTGATGCCTCAGCTTCGGCATATAGTATCCACCACGCGTACCCTCATCATGTTTCTTATTATTACGTGAGTGAAATTTATGTTTGGTATAATACTTAAGAAACAATTTCAAATTTTTTGAAAATTAGGTAGGTATGTTAAGTATTTTGAAAAATCGAAATACCTAATCGACTGAAATCTTCTGAAAATAATTTTATTTTAAAGGTGATAAGGCAGCAAAAATTTTTTTATAAAAATGAACCAACAATATTTTCAATTTTGGGCGTTACGAAGGATTTTTGTAAAATATTCACAATTTTGAAGTGGCTAATTTTTTGCATAAATTTTTGCTTATTTTTATGTAAAATTTTCAAAATGAAATCTTTTAAAAATATTCTCAGAATTGTTAAGATAGTATTCAAAAATAAAATAGAAAAATAAAACCAAAACAGAAAACGTTCGTAAAAAATTTGCTTACCTGCAAAAATATGACACCATTTTGATAAATGTTGAATTTGAGGTAGGAATTACTTCCAATCGATTTTAATTTTGTGAATTTCAGATAATTCCAGTTGAATTTTGAAAATTCAAAATAATTTGTTTCATTGGACAAAAATGGAATATGCCTACCTATAGAAGCTATTTTTCAAAAGAACAAAATTTTTCTGTAAAGTTTGATTTTTTTTTTTTTAAGATGACCGAAAATAGAAATTTCTAAAATGTTCTAAACTTCATAAAACTTGAAAATTCGGTAATTTTTTAAATTTTAACCTAAATGCTGATAAATTTTCAAATTAAAATTAAAAAATAAATTCCGCAATTTTAAAATTTGACTAATTTTTCAAGCACTAAGAAATTTTCAAGAGTTTAAAATTGAAAAAAAAAATGAAAATTTTGAAAATTTGATAGATTTTAAGGAGGAGGTGGTTTCTAAATTTGAATATTTTAAAAATTTGGTTGCATTCATTTTTGCAGTTTTGAAATTGAATATTTTTTTTTTAATTCAAGTAAATCTTTAAATTTTAATTGTTTCAAAATTTTTCAAAATTTTCAAAATTTGGCGAAGTTACGATATTTGATTATTTTAGAATTTAAATTTATGTTTTAATATTTTAAATTCTGCTGAACTTTCAAAAGGTGTTTGTAAAATATCAATTTTTAATTTCTTGAATTTTTCCCGTTTTTACGGTTCAGTAGGTAAATTTTTAATCTCGAAAAGAAATTACTTAATTGTATAGGTACCGAAAATTTGAAATTTTCTGAGTTTAACGAAACATAAAAAATTGGTCATTTTTAAAATTTCAATAAATTGTAGAAATGGTGTCAATTTTTGAATGCTTATCCGTCTTTTAAAAATTTTTTAGAATTTCGAAATTGTTGAAAATTTAATCAATTTAAAAAATTTGTTAAATACTTACCTAAATCAGAGAGTTTTTTACAATTTTAAGCAATACATATAACTAATTATGTTTGTAAGATCAACGTAAGAATAATACGAATTGAGTGTTTTGCACTGGGTCTGGGTTTATTGGCAAAAAACCATTAGAGGACCTTACTCAGTACACTGTCCTTATATTCATAGAATAGGTACCTAATAATTTTAAATAGGCAACAGATATTCCACTTCATTTGATCTTTATAGGGGTATCCAACTATTGTGAATCCGGGTTTAATGGCCATAGCTGATTTGAAAGGTACAGGAGAGGTCACAGGTACCGTTGTATTTTTCCAACCGAGACCACCAGAAGGTCCTGTCTTCATAACCGGTAACATTACCGGACTATCTAAAGGATTACATGGTTTTCACATACATCGTGATGGAGATTTAAGAAACGGTTGTGATTCCATGGGACCTCATTTTAATCCTTTCTTGGTAATTGGAATTTTTTTCTTTATTTTTAAATTCAATTTTCTTATCTAATCATTAGGGCGACCCAATATATTCGAATATTTGAGCAAAATATTCAATATTTTATTTCGATATTTTCCAAAAATATTATTTGAATATCATCAAAATATTCGAAAATATTCGAATGCAATATGGGAGTCATTTTACTCGTCTGAGGGAGTGCTACTTGAAAATCATAATATCTTGGATGAATAACAAAAATAAGGCGAACGATTGCATCAAAACTGTATTTTATTCATCAAATGAAAATTATTATTTATTTATTAAATTATTAAACAAAAAACTCGAAAAAAATAAGCAAAAACATCGGGAAAAAAATATTATTTTCTGTGAAAATGTAAGTGTCGCCACACCCAAAACGAAAAAATT
>FIZV01055462.1:0-13510 GCA_900050545.1 Trionymus perrisii | reverse complement strand
TTTCTACAAAATACAAAATATTGAAGTTGAAGAACTGCTAATGCTGATTTTTTTTGGTTTAATAAACATATCCAAAAAATTTCGGCGCCACCGACACCGAAATGCCGAATTCCGAGAATTTCGCGGCATCGCGGCGCATTCCTTTACATTTCTACAAAATACAAAATATTGAAGTTGAAGAACTGCTAATGCTGATTTTTCTTTATCAAGACGAAGACGTATCAAAGTAAGTCTCAAAGTTTGGTTTTGACATTGGTGCTATGGTGCTTGCTTTTTTAAACAAACCTGTTGATTAATCCAAATCTACTGTCTCTCTCTTGTCTACTAAACTTTTTTTTAAAAAAAAAATAATGAAAAAAAATCGTTTATGACGTCATTTTTCTCAAATAACCAATTAAAACGCTCAAAATAGATAGGTAAAATAAGTAGGCAAACTAGCAAACGGTACACACCTTGAAGCCAATTCAATTACGACTGCCTTGTCTTTCCCCAATCTTTTTCTTATCCACGTTTTCTTTTCGAATGTCTCTTTTTTCCACGATTATGTTGGAATTTTGAACAGTAAATTAGTTAATTATTCGCGAACTGATTAATTTGACTAATATTCTATTGGATTCATCATGGCTGATCAAGTAAGGTCCTCAGTTACACATATTATTCCCAAGTATACAGTGTCTTATGCTGGGTTTTTTATCAACAACGTACCGGAATATGAACGAATTCTTCATGCCAAAGATGTTGACGCATTCGTGATTTATTTTTCAGAACGAAAGGGCTTTTCAAAAACAGCCAACTGTCTTCTTGAACAGAAAATTCAACACCAAAAAGAAGAATCTTAGATATTACAAAGATGTTGGCCTGGGCTTCAAAACACCCAGAGAAGTGAGTTGATGTTAATTCCGTAGATTTATACATTAGTATAAATTTTAAATTATGAAATTATTGCAATTTTACATTCGGCGATACCGGTAATAATGGATTATATGTTTTCTTTGAAGGCTATTGAAGGTACTTACATCGACAAAAAATGCCCTTTCACCGGAAACGTATCCATCCGTGGTAGAATTTTGACCGGCGTTGTCCAGAAAATGAAAATGCAACGCACTATTGTCATCAGACGTGATTATCTCCATTACATTAAGAAGTACAATCGTTTCGAAAAGAGACATAAGAATATGTCTGTCCATTTATCGCCGTGTTTTAGGTGTGTATTGAATTTTCCCTTAAACGTGTGTTGAGTTGACTTCATTTTCTTTCATTTTAATTTTTTTTTCCACTGCAGAGATGTTGAAATTGGAGACGTAGTAACAATCGGAGAATGCCGACCGCTAAGTAAAACTGTTCGATTCAATGTATTGAAAGTTACAAAGGGACAGGGTGCCAAGAAAAGTTTCAAGAAGTTTTAATGTATATTGATTAATAAACTTTTTTTTTTGTAATCTTAATCGGTTTTATATTATTTCTTGACGTAATGATTGATTACTAATTTCTAATATCGTTTAGAGCTTGATCTAAGAAAGTTTCGAATGGATGAAGTAACTTTTGATGAACTTGGCTTCGTAAAGGACCTCGATCACATCAAAATTCATTAGATTAATGTGTATTGAAGTACTTTTCTACACCAACCAATTATCAGCAAAAAATTGTAACATAAATTGATCACAATCTTTTATTGTTCGTGAAAACAAAAATGATTCCTAAAGTACGCGGTAAAACAATATAATTATCTTAAACATTTCTAGAGTAAAAATACTAAACGTAACGCACTTCGAGAGGAACCATTCTTAAGCACCTAAAACATATTAGCATCAATATAAAAAAAGTTTAAAAAAAAAAACAACCAGTTTCCTGAAAGGAATAATAGAAAGATTATTTCTTCTTGAAATAACGAAATAAGTAACAAAAAAATGAAGCTTTTGTTGAATAACATCGATTGTAAAAATGCAGTAAAGACGATATACAAATGAAACTGATCACATAACAAAGGTCACGCTGACATGAAAAATTTTTTCTTGCGTACGTTGGTAGTGAAAAATTTATTTGCTTTTTTACGTACGATCTCCTCCGTGGACGGAGAATTTCGTAATTTCATTGGTGTCTCCGACCTCGTAGGATCAACGATAAAACTATTCCAGTAAGACGACGGTAACTTGAGTAATTCTTCCATAACGCTGATGGGCACATCTGAGCTCTGATTTTCCTTGTCACAGGTATGTAAACCGAATACAATTGGTGTAAAAACAGCCGATAATCTGGAAGCTGGCATTTTGCATGCGGCAGCGAATGACACACGACGCAGATGAATGATTAAATAAGCTAAGGTATCTCGATTAGCTTGAGGTATTGCGGAAATAGCGTAATACAAATCATCTCTTTCGTTTTCGATGATTATTTGTGAGAACATGTCATGGAACGTTTTCGGTATCAGAGGAAAATTACATAGAAAACTTTTCAAAAAAGTTGCAATTGAATGAATGTTAATTTCTGAGAGATCTATATCTGTTTCAAAGTTTTCAAATTTTTCATATAAATTCATGATGTCATCTTCGTCGCCAGCCATTCTAAAAAGAAAAAAAAAATTCTCAAATTACAGATTTGAATTTTGAAATTGTAATAACACTGCAGCAAACTAAATCATTTCTTACCTATATAATCCGATTTCTTTGAGCCCACGTCTTTCTATTTCATCGATGCAATGAATAACGGCCATAGGAATCATAGGTGGAATTAACGGAGCGAGTCTGGAAATACTGTGTTCATTATTTGATTCAAGTAGAGTACATCGATCAAGTGATGAATCTGAAGACGAATAATTTTGTGGCAATGGGGTGCTTTCCCTTCGAGGAGAAAAGTACATAGAAAAAGAGTTCTTTATCGGAGTTATTTTGAATGTTTCATGGCGACTTTTGACGAATTTCTCTGGTTTGTAATCTACTGGAGATTTTCGAGAATCAAAACACATTATTTCAGATCTCAAGTTGCCATTTTTAATGGGAGATGGTTCCGGTGACTTGTCCAGTTCACTGGGATATTTTCCTTTTAATTTCTCCAATCCAGAATAATAAGTTTGTGGAGATTTCGTCCTAGTTGAAAGGTGAGAATTTTTTCCGACCGTTTCAAAAAGTCTGGATTTAACATTCGAATGCTGAAGACTGGCTTGATGCTTGCGAAATGTGCTGGGTAAAAGGTTACTTTCGTTTAAATCATTTTCTGTCAATACGAAAGAGTTTGCTGCTGTTATAAAATTATCATCTAAACTTGAGTTTGAAAAGATGTTTGCTCTTCTCCATTCATTGGCTGATTTCGATTTTAGCGTCTGCATGATTTTCTCACGTTCTTCTTCCGATTTCATACGAAGTTCTGTTTCGAATTTCAACTTCATCCTGGTCATTTTTAATTTTGCTTCGAGGAGAGATATTTTTTCTTTATACTGCAACTCCTGAATTTTCATCGATCTGATGAAAAAAAGTTGATGTCGGTGAATTTCTTGTTTTTAAAAAATATATAAAAGGGTTATTATGTGTGATGTGTGGTTACCTGAAACATTCTTCGTCGAAGTTCATGTTGTTGAGATGAAGTCGTCTAACCGTTCAATAAAATTTCGATTTTTGCACAGTATCACATTTTTTAAACGTTAACGTTTTTTTCACTTAATGTCTATAAAATTTCCTTATCAACACGAAACGCGTACCGTCAACCGTGTACTTCCATCTACGGGGTAAGCGGGGTATACGGCAGCAGGTTGGCATTGGTTAGCATTGGCAATTCATCGGTTAACCCCGTTACCTCCTCCGACCTATTTTAGTAACCTGTTTCATCTCAACAATAGAATCAATCAACGTGGTCTAGACCGAACTCAACTCCGGCACTCTTGAATTCCTCTAGTTTTTGTCGAATGCCAACCAACCAAACAAAAGTGAATTACTTTTTTGAAGTGTGTTGTATATCAAGATTTTGTTTGTTCTTCTCAATTAACGGGATAGCGGGAAGATAATAATTTCTTGGAAAACCCATAATGTTTAGAACAATCGAATCTAAACGAGCAACCAATCTTGAATTTATCGTATACACCAAATACACCTTGCATTGGCTTCTTTTCTAGCCCATTTTCTTAATTCTATATCAGCTGCTTAACTCGGATAGTAAATGCATGAAGAAAATGTAGTAGAGAAATTTCGAGCGCGGAAACAGGATGTTTCAATTCCAATATCAAATTAAGATTATACCTACCTGCTCCGAAACAAAAATAAATAAAAATAATTTCACTATTTTTGAAAGGTGTTTCAATTATTCGCCGAATAATTACAAAAATCTCGTATTATCGAATGAAACAAAAATAAATAAAAAATTACAAACAAATAAATAAATAAGTAAGTAAATAGATGAATATTATTCATAAAATAATAAATTAAATTCTTCCAAGCTATAAGAATTGCGGGAAAAAACATTTATTTCCTGTAATACTTCAATATCCTAGCGTCATTCGTTTAATTCCATTGTTCCATACTACATGCGAATTCATAATTTAAAAATTAATTCAAGTAAGAAGAATTATACTCAGAAAATACATTCTCCAATAAAATTTAATTCAATCAGATGAATATTTTATCGCCCGTTGATTACAAATGTGATTCGTTGATAAATTGAAAAATTTCGAATCCGAAAATAGTTAGGTACCTATGATGTAAACGACAAAAAAAAAAAATAATAATTGTCTTGATCAATACACGTCATACACGTACAGTACAGCATTGCTTAATTGATATTATACGATTTTGTTATAAGCTACAGGAATTAATCACATTTGCAACTAAATTTCTAATTAACCGTAGTCCTCTATCGTTTAAATGTATCAAATCTTCTCGGGTACATTCTTTGTCAAAATACCTATGCAAGAAAATCAACATTAGAAGATGTTATGATAAAACAGAAATATGTCACTTTAAAAATCGTACCCTTCAAAATAATCTTTAATGATAGTTTCAAATCGGTCTCCGTTTTCGGAATTATCATTCGTATAAAAAACATCATTGTGATCATCTAGTGCTAAACAATTAAAAACAACATAATATAAATTTCAATATCTACCAATATATAACAATGATTTTTCTACCCATCTACTTACATATGTTATGAGACACGGACCCTTGTGATTTCCTTTTAGGATTTGGAGTGGAAAACCCTGACGAAGTAACAGTTCTTTTATTAGGAGTTGTAATTTTCGGAGGATGGCCGAGATCTTCACTATCCGAATCGGAATCGGAATTTGAATCGGAATCCATCAAGTAAATAATTCTATCGGTCCTATTATCAACATGCTCAACTTCAATACGTAAATTGGTTCTAATTTTTCCAAAATTAGAGGTTTTACTGCGGATATTTAGAGTGCTACCAGAGCTTTGAAGAGGACTAATACCAGAAGGAGATACCAACGAAGAACGTGACGATGATAACGAATTTCGAGATATTAAAGGAGAATTACGACACGACACGTCCTTTTTAATAAAATGAGGGTATACGTCAACCACAATTATATCCCGACCTGTAACAAAAAAAATGCAATAGTTGAAGTTCAGACACTACCACAAATTCATTTTGAAAATAATTCTCACCATTATGAAAACTTCTTATGTGATTGTTATACTCTTTTAAAGTCTTCCAATGCTCAGGGATTTTCTCAAGTCGAGGAACTGGAGGAATAGTTAACATAATCAATTTTTCAACTTTGTTGGAGGTACGGGAAGTCATTAACTGAAGAACTACGTGGTCGAGAGCAGCGCGTAACTCTACGCTATTTGTATTCTGAAAAATTAATTAAAGTTACTAGATTTTGTAATTCAATATACTTTAAAACTATCACTAGGAATTGAACAAACTTGTAATAAATCATTAGTTCCGATCATCAATATCATTTTTTCAGAAGAAGGGTGAAATCTCTTCCTAATCCGGTGTAGTAAATTTTCAGTTTTCTGCCCGCTAACACATAATCCTAAATAAGCAACTGAAATAAAAATTATAATTACTAATTAGGGTTTCATTCTTCTACAATGTAAGTAAGCCCATATACTCACATCCTTTCCATTTTTTACGTTTTTTGTCAAGAAGATGTTCAGAAAATCTTAATAACTGACTATCGCCGATCAGCTGATAACCTGCATAACTGGGTTCCTAGAAAAATTTTATCACAAATAAATTGCGTCAGAATTTTCATATTTTACGGGATGCTTTAAATGTACAAACGAGTTAGTAGAATTACAACAGTGGACATCTGATACTCAGGTCTTGATTGACCAAAATTTCTCTATAAACACTTACAATTGTTATTACATCTTCGTCGTCGTAAGGGCTACCTTCTGGGATGGACATTTTTCAAACTGAGTTATCAAATAAATGCTTACACTTATTTATAGATAACGTTGTTGGAAACTTGGAAACTTTACTATGATGTGAAGGATAAAATTATTTCAAACCGGTAACGACATATTATATTATCAAATACACGCTACACGAGACTAAACTAAAACTAAAAGTTAGGATCTTTGATACTTTGGACCCCAAATTTTTATCTAGACCTGATGCTGCTTGAGCGTTGAGCTTGAGGAAGCCTCGCGATAGTGACCGAGTATGGAAGAAGAGGGATGAACTCCAAGCTTATTGAAACCGGCCAAGCCTAGGCTATCATCCCTAGGCGAAAGTCGCTGATCAGTGATCAGCTGATCGATGATCTTGTACTCTGATCTATCCATCCATACTTCGGTATCCATGGATGGTGAATTTGAATGATAATGGGGCGAAGCGGGGCGAAGGGTAGAATAGAAGATATCGCTTATATGATAAGTTTTGAAAGAAATAAGGAATGATTTTTCACCGATTGTTGTCCAATTTGTTCGTAGTAGAATTGCAATAATTTATATGAATTTTAATTAAGATTCGGAGTTACGATATTATATAACATAAAAACTCAAGATGGATTTGTTAGGTTCGATTCTAAATTCTATGGATAAACCACCAAGTGTGAGTGAAAAGGAAAAACAACGAAGAAAAAGTAAGTTCGTGCAAGTTATTTCACTCCATCAACTTTCATTGCATTTACAATTGCATTTTCGTTATATTTCATAGAAGCCCAAGAGGCACTGCAGCAGCAGCAAAATAAAGAGAAAGAGAAGTTGAAAGCTTATCGTGATGATGTTGGTACATTTTGTTTTGTCCATTTCTCCTCATAATTTCATTCCCTGCACAGTATTAACGATCAAAAATTTCACACTTCAGGTCGAAAAAAAAATCAACGAGTTTGAACTAGATGAGAGTAAAACTAAATTACCCTTTCCTCCGTGTGACAGAATTTTCCGGACCATAATGTAAGTTCGTGTATCTTTGTCTTACTTCTTTCATAATTATTTTAATTTTCATTTACATTCTTGTTTGTAGACATGAAATTGCTCAGGATGCTGGTATGGTTTCGTATTCCTTCGGTGAAGAAGGGATCGATCGTTATCTGGTCGTTTACAAGAAAGAATTCGTCCCTTCGGAAGACGAATTGAATGCCCTTCGAAGAGGTGAAGAATGGAATGAAGAGAAAGCAAAACAGATCGCTGAAAAAGTACCTCAGCGTTCAATAACTAATTTTATTGATTCTTTTTTTCATTGATTCCTTACTCATTCGGCACCGTCGTCTTTCTCTTGTAGAGGAAACGAGAAGAAGAAGAAGAACAAGAGTACGCCAAGAAGAAACGTGAGAACGAGAAGTTCGTACCGGCTTCCAATTATCAAACCAAATATCAACACTTGATTGGCTTGGAGAGCGCCAAAGACGCCGCTAAAAAGACTGGAATCAATAAGCAATACGGTTTTGGTAAATTCAAATTACGGTATTTTAACAATTCCATGATTTCAATGACCAGCACCTTACATAACCACTTCTACTTTCAGTTCCAAGTGAAAATAAAAAGGATTCTCGATCTATCGAACAAACATTAGCCGATATACAGAAGAAGAAAGCCAAGAAACCCGAATCACAAGAAAATACTTCGGAGAGTAGCTCTGCCCAATGAATGTCCTTTGCTTCACTGGTTTCTGGTTTCCTCCTTGTTGGATTTGTATTCCCGGTATAATAATAAGTAAATATCATACATTTTTTTCATCATGCACAGTTCTGTAAATGTGATGTGTTCAAATTTATTTCATTTCCTAATTAAAAAGTAAATTATTATGGCTTTTAAGTACATTCAACTGGGAGAAGTTTGTTAGTAAATTAATTTTGTTCGAGTTTCGCTAAGGCTACTTGAAACTTGAAGTACAAGTAGAATATTATTGAAGTCAAGATACACTTCGTGTTATAATTTCATTTTCTTTGACAAGGATTGTTACTATTTTTATTTTTATAAATTGTGATATTCTTAATGATCTTAGATATCGACGAATAAATATTTTTAGTAGTTTTTATTTTTATTTTGGTCATCGAATGGATACGACTTTTTTTATAGCAGAAGTATAGCAGAAGCTTCAAATAAATGCATAAAATTGCTTACTTCCAAGAAAGGTAGCTACTTGTGCCAATTTCAGTTTATTGCGTTATTCCCACCTCTGTTTACCCCAAAAAATTAGTTCCTGAGTCCACTTCTTCACTTTGATCAGCCTGCTGCCTCCTGTAATCGGTCTAGGGCTCCAGAATTTTATTGTAGATTCAGTTCATGCTCCTCATATGCCCTTTATTTGTAGATAGGACCTGAGGACCAGACACTTGAGAAAATGATTTCTTATTTGAAAAAAGTAAAGGATTTTTTTTTACTATGATTTTTCTAATTTAAAAAATTTACGTATTTCTCCGAAAAACAAGAGATCTCTTTCTCTAAAAGAATTGAGACAAAAAATTGAAAGCTTTTTCCACAAAAAATTTAGACAAAAATTAGGATCATTTTCTGAAAAAAAAAAAAATGTTGAGATTTTCTTCTAAAAATTTTAGAAATATTTTTACCCCAAATAATTGGAAGTATACTTCCGCTATAACACAAGAGATTTTTTCTCCATAAAACCCGAGTCTTTTTCTCCAAAAAAATTGAAAGTTCGATATTTTCCAAAAAAAAGTTTGAAAAAAATGAGACTTCTCCAAAAACTGATGAGGTATTCAAAAAATGAACAACTATTTTGAATCTTTCCCTAAAAAAAAAATTACTAATAGGTACTTAGTACTTACTTACTTACCTGAAGTGCATTTATTTTTTGCCTTGTCCTTGTCCAGAGTTTTTGTAGGTTTCAACCTTGGATCCATTTGACACGTCTTGTGTGGGGTTGAAAATCAAAAATTCTATTTTTTTCATATTTTTTATGTAACATAAATGTGAATCATCCTACAGCAAAAACCAAATGAGGGGGAGGGGAGCTAAAGTTTTGCTGCGTAGAATTTTTAGAGCTCATTGAAGTGCCTTTTAAAGTTTTGACTCTTGAAGCTCAAATTTAGGACAAGGCCCTTTTTTTAAAAGCCTCTAAAATGGTCCAAAATTATGAAATTTTTTGAAATTAGCATCAGTGATCGGTTCCCCTCTAACATAGTAAGCAAATTTCAACTTCTCAAATCATCCCTACACCTTGTTGGGACTCCAAGAAGTGATTTAAGATGAGTTTTTTTCTAGTTTTATTTTTTTTTTAATTCGACGCTCATGTGGCAGTCTGGCTGCTTCAACTCTTTTTTTTTACAAGATTTTGTTTGAGACCTAACTCGAGTGCAACCAAGTTGAATTTAAATTCCATCTCGCCATAAATAATATATACCACCGTTCGAGCCCCGAAATAACATTATCGTACCAATTTTCAACGTTTTATTTCCTCTTTTATAAATAATCAAGCTACAGAAGCGGAGTATGTTACAAAAAAAATCTTCACGACAAAAACGTACGCATCGATAACTAAAGATTTATTAAAATAAGTTATACTCTATTGTACAATAATGTGTTACAAAATAAAAAAAATTGCGAAAGTGCAATACATGACATTATTTCAGACAGAATGTTAACAGATAACGTAAAACGTAATAGCCTTTACAAGTGAGAAAATAATTACATAAGCAAAATGACAATTAAATAAAAAAAGAAAGAAAAAAACAATTAAACAAAAAAACAAAAAAGTTCGAAATTACACCAATTTCGAGACGCAATATAATATACTCTACAATCTAACCACAGATAATCGTTTATATCGTTTATAAAACGCATAAATAGAAAACAAAATTCAAAATTCTTTTGATCTACTGCGAATTTCGTAAATAAAAATATCTGTTATAATAAATATAAGAGAATAATGTGATATATAATTTTATATAAACAAACGAAATCAACTATTTATTTTGAATAATAATATGCTACAAAAAAAAGGGGGCGAAAAAAAGTAAAAGTACAATGCTTATAATTTAAATATATTCACATTCTTTCGCTAAATAAAATTTAAAAAAAAAATGGGTATCGCTTTTTTTCGCATCCTTCAGAAAAAAAAAAGTAAGATTCAGATAAATAATTTAATTGTACTATACACTTTCATAATCGTACATGAACTCTAGAGTACATATATTATATTAAAATGATAAAAATAAAATCTCATAATGTACAATTCGAATACGAAGAAAAAAAAAGGGGGTAAATTGTGTTTAAATAGAACCAAGATCAATGAGATCATTTAATTAGGATAAAATTTACCCATTCGCGCTTTTTCGACGAAATACCATTTCTAATTTTGAAAACCATAACCGACGTTTTTTTTTTATTCGTTGTAAGATATCTTGATCCTGATTTACGTAGAAAAGAGAAATTAATCTACAAGCTAATTAAAATAACACATAACCAACTTATAATACAAAGTGAATTTTAATAAGGTAAAACTAAAAAAAAACAAAACAAAAAACACATCGAGAACATTCTGTTTTATTACAATAAATAATATTGGGGTAAAATTTCCACACATCATCCAACCAGAGGAATTAATTCCATCGACCAGTATGGATGCTGCAGTCTGGCAACATTTACCACTATCGTAATAATCATTTTAGGTCGTTGAGTTTCAAGTTTTATGGATCTGTGAGGTCGTTGCTGAGCTTAACGCTAATAAATTAATCGTACGTCCGGTCTGGTCGAATGCAATTCGCATTTTATGACGAGGCGTTTACTCGTGATTGATTCACATAAACGATTTCCGGATTCGATAAAATTTATACAGCAACGAAGGGCTTTGGTATGATTTTATTCGATATTTCAGCGTATTCGAAAAAAAGTAGGGGGCAAGACGAAAAGTGACTTTGGAAAAAACGAGCCATGTCCCTGAAGTGAAAATGGTAACACTCTTTACCAGATATTTCGACCATTGTGTTAAACTTTTTTCTGGGTTCGAAATCGATACGCGAATTAAACCATTGAAATAAGGAAATTACCTATCGCATTTTGAGCCGATAACATAATTATTTTTCATTTTAAAATCCAATCACCAGAAGGTCTACGAATCTCAACTCTCGATAAGTTCCCCAAATGTGAATCTGAATCAACTCCATCTTTGTTTTTCATGTATAACTCCTCAAGTATAGGTAAGTTTGAACACAAAAATGACTATAACGAAAACTAAAGTACATAAAATTTCCAACAAAAGAGGTGTTATTCATTTTTTTCAAAAAATCCAACAGGTGGCGCAAAAACACGCTTCAAAATATACAGGACCAAAAAATTGAGAATTCTGTAGTTTGAATGAATGAAACGGGTTTGTAGGAAATTTCATGTACTTTAATGCTCATTCGAACTTTTTTTCAATGGAAGGCACTTTTGAAGAGTTATCGACATTTTAAGGGGGGGGGGGGTTGAGGACTTTTTTGAAGTTAATTGTGAGTAATAATTCGCATATGTACGACATCTACCGAAATTGTTTCAAATTAGCGAAAAATGGGGGGAGGGGTCCATTTTTTCATTGTGCATATTTTGACGCGTGTTTTTGGCCCACCTGTTGATTTTTCGAAAAAAATGAATAAGACATTTTTTGTCCCAAATTTTACGTGCTTTAATTTTAGTTATGATCATTTTTTCGTTTGAACGCGTTTTCAAAGAGTTATATAAGCCGAAAACAAAGAGTTTTTTGGTTCATATTTGGGACACAATCTTCAGTGTATTTTGACACGTATTCTTAATCCACCCGTTGACTTTTCGAAAGAAATGAATATGACATTTTTTGTCCCAAATTTTACGTGCTTTAATTTTAGTTATGATAATTTTTTCGTTTGAAGGCGTTTTCAAAGAGTTATAAGCCGAAAACAAAGATAGTTATTTGGTTCACATTTGGGACACAATCTTTAGTGTATTTTGACACGTATTTTTGCGCCACCCGTTCACTTTTAGAAAAAAATGAATACTACTTTTTTTGTTCCAAATTTTACGTACTTCAATTTTAGTTATGATCATTTTTTTGTTTAAAGGAATATTTGAAGAATTATGAGTGGAAAATAAAGAGATGATCAGTTTGAGTCCATCGTTGAAGGACTTGTCCAGTGCTGAGGTTCGGGGACTATTCGATGGGTAATCAGGCCACCAAAAGGAGAATTTTAAAATCAAAAAAATCTGTGTCGACTCTAAATGCAACTTGCCCTTTTTTTGGTTCAATTTGCCTGCGTCGGATACCTCTGTTGTTCGCTTACTCGAAATCCTTCCAATGGGATAAAAATCCACCCAAGTGCTCGTCAAAAAAAAAAAAGTGATAATGAATTGACATTTGAAAAAGATCAGATGAACGAGACCCTGGCGCCGAATTAACAACGGACTCGACATTTCGACTTAATTAATAAACTTGGTCCCTTACCCCCCTCAAACAAGAGGTGATCAAGCCTGAAATCAGCATTTACGTTCAATCGTTGGCATAGCTCAATCTTGCCCCGTTTCCACGAATAGATTCCGAGCACCGTTTAGGTACATAAAATCTGAACCTATGCGCCCACATCCTGCGCAAATTTCGGTCTTACGATTTTGAGCGCGTGGAAAAAATGCGCATTCGGGATGCGTGTGTGTTGGTATTATGTATATTTAATAATAATTCATCAGGCTTAGTGCCTCCTAAAGACGAACAAAAAATTACACGGTAAATGTTAAACTATTAAAAATTCACCCCCGCAATGAACCACGATGATCGGCAGGGATCTCAGGTAACTGATAACTTCCAAGTAGTGATCGCTAGGCGATCGCCTCCAATCGCTCAACAAGTCACCAACAAAGAAAACAAGGGGAAAAAATCATCCTCCAATATATTTCTTTTCCGTGTAGTAGTAGTAAAAATATATAGAGAGAAAAATTATTATAGTAATTAAAAACGAATAAATTCATAACACAGACACGCCTTATAAAGGTGTAAAATATGTAGCATTATTTTTGGAACCACTACTTGTACATTAAGCGTAGCCAAACACGACATCTACTTACAACACAAATTCTCGTATAGCGTAAAATTCTATTAAAAAAAAAAAAAAAAAAAAAAAAAAAAAATAAAAAAAAAAAAA
>FIZV01055455.1:0-14782 GCA_900050545.1 Trionymus perrisii | reverse complement strand
TTTAAACATTTTCCCTTGTTTTTAAAATAAAAAAAAAAAAAAAAAAAAAAAAAAAAAAAAAAAAAAAAACAGGAAAAACTGTCGAATTAGAAAAAAGTTTATTCAAAGTATGCGACAACTTTCCATATATCCGAACACTCTATCATCATCTTCGTGATATTCATCTCGAAAAAATCAAGCAAAAGCGCCTCTTCCAAGGGTAAAATTTGCACACCCGTACAGAAACGCCGGACAAAGGGTTCGGAAGCTTCTTTTTATGTACGGCAAGTTGTTAACACACGACTCTCCGGCGCTAATAAATTTAAACCGTTGCAGAAGTAGTGGACGCGAATCCACGTATACATACTCGTACAAAAAGGCAGCATCAAAAGGGCACCAACGAGAAGGTACATTTGAATGCGATGATATGACTAGACTGCGTAAATAGACCCGATAAGGAAATAAGAAACGGCTTTTTAGCTAGCTGCTAGTGCGAGTACGAATGAAGTAAACAATAAAAATAAGGATAAGGGTTGTCGTCGTGGCGGTGGCGGTGGCGGCCACCTAAAAAGCACACAGGGTTGGAAAAAAGTACACCGGAGTTGGTTAGCGTTCAGGGCAGGGTGTGTATGCGAAGAATGATGTAAACGACTACGGATGCTACGCGGATAAGGCGGCAGGTCAACCCGGTAAAGTGTGAACAACCAAACGGAGCGTAAAAAATGCTGATTTTACATGGCATTAAGTCCATTGCCAACATGCTATATTTATGGGTAAAGTACACCGCGGCTTGCCCAGCCCGGCCAAGCTGGATAAGAGGATACCCAGGGGTATGAGAAACGTTAAGCAGACCGGTGACCATTATAACATTCGCCCAAATCTACACAACTTTTCGTCCACGCCATCAGATCATTCTTGTTCGCCCCGATAATGCAGTTCTTTTCCAGGCGAAAATTTTCTCTATACCTGTGACCGACTCTCTCATTTTACCCTATGATTTCCACGAATATTCTAACACTGCGTTGAGCATTCTACGAGCTTTTTTTAGCAGGCAAAAGTTTTCAGTTGTTTTTTTTTTCCCTCTCCAAATACAAAACAAGCGAATTTTTTACAGCATAAATCATCGATACTGCAAATAGGTGAATTATATCCCGGCAGCGGTCAGTTTTGAAGAAACTAAACGCCGCTATTTCGTGTTTGTGGTAATTTACTACACACGCCCAGTAATTTCTCACTTTTATTCGGATACGTACGGCAGTGGGAATTATTCCACTCTTGGGAATGTTGCTTGTGCGAGCTAACCAGGGGGTTAGTTATACGCCCAAATTTTACTAACGTTTCAACTGCACTAATGTTTGTACCGATAGTACAAAGAGTAAAGGGATAGACAATGCTGTAAGAATATTTACCATTCAATGGTCCCATCGATGGTTCATTTCAAGCCTTATGACCGAGCTGTAGCGTTGGGTACTTCAAAGGACGCCCACGAGTGCACCAAACCAACAGGACTAGAAATATGTTCGAAAGTATTTATTAAGTCTATTAGGTCGATTACAATACAGAACTAGGCTAAAGTCTTAAATACTTGAGCCATTTTGCTTTGTCTATTATAAGTAGATACGTGTCATGGACATTTGATTGAATTTATAGCCTTGTTAATGGTGACTTTCAATGTTTTTTTGATTACAGAATGAAAAACCAGAAGTCAAACAGAAGTGGGCTTCTCGTCTTTTAGGCAAGTTGCGTAAAGATATCACGCAGGAGTGTAGGGAAGATTTTGTACTTAGTATTACCGGTAAGAAACCAGCCATGTGTGTACTTTCGAATCCAGATCAAAAAGGAAAGATGAGAAGGATAGACTGTCTACGACAAGCTGACAAAGTAAGTTTTAAAAAAAAAAATTTAATTTGGTCATAAAAGGTGATGGAAATCAGGTTTGTAAGGTCCTGAAGGCAGCGGCGTATATGGAAGTCCGAGTTCCCTCCAAAATTTTAAAGAAATAAGATTTTTAGAAAGTGGTTATAAAAAATAAAAATTTGAAAATTTGAAAACCTTGTAAAGTGGTGTTCAAAATATTTTCCACATCGATTCAGACTTTCATGTTCCATTGGTTTTATTGGGACACTAGTTTTGTTTCTTTTGATAAGTATATTTTGAAGGCATGTGAGGGGAGAGGATGTCTTTTTTTAATATTCGCAAAAAAATTGCAGTTTATTTGATAATTTTTGAAAATCTACAATTTTGTAAAATTATTGGACCATTAAAAATTAACGATTCTTCAAAATTCAAAATTTCAAAGAACTTTGCTAGGTTTTTAAAAATTTATTAATTTTTGAAAAATTTTCAGATTTTGAGAAAATGACAATTTAAAAAAAATAATGATTTTTGAAAATTCCGTACTTTTGTAAAATCAATATTTTTTGCAAATTAGAAAATTTTAGAAAATTCAGCAATTTTAAAAAATTTGATAATTTTTGAAAACTTTACAATTTTTAAAAATTTATCAATAATTTTTGAAAATTTCCGAGTTTTTGAGAAAACGGCAATTTTAAAAAAATATGATTTTTCATAATTCCGTAATTTTTGTGAATTGGAGAATTTCAGAAAATTCAGCAATTTTAAGAAATTTCATAATTTTTGAAAATTTAACAATTTTTGAAAATTTTACAATTTTGAAAAATTCAATATTTTTGAAAATTTGCTAGATTTGAAAAAACGACAATTTTTAAAAAATGATGATTTTTAAATATTTTGTAATTTTTGTAAAATCAACATTTTTGTGATTTAAAGAATTTTGAAAAATTCAGCAATTTTGAGAAATTTGATAATTTTTGAAAATTTTGCAATGCAATTCAATAATTATGTAGTTATTTTTTGAAAATGTGAAAAAAATGTTACTTTGAATTCTTTAAAATGGTACTTCTTCTTCTTCAAAAAATTGAATTTTCAATTTATTCCCTAAAACAGTCCTCTTCCTTCCTTTTTAAAGGTGATGCATGACTTCCCTGTATTTTTTCTCTCAGATTCGCCACTGATTCTTTAATTCCAGATGCACTGAAAAAGGCGAAGTTGGTAATTGCGACTGAATTTACAAGAACAAAAGAAGCGCCATGTTATGTTACAAAATATGTACAAAGAAATAATGCATTCGCAAATCTCAATATTGCCTGCTGCGCACGCACAATGTCATCTAATGTGTTTTGCGCATGCGCGCAAATTACAAGAGGTGTTCTGCGCAAGTGCTCAAGTTACATGAGCTGTTCTACGCTTGCGCATCAATCGTACGAGGTACTCTGCGCATGCGCCTTAATATTATATGTATTCTGTGTGCTCACAATATTGACTTATTTTAAGAAATCTATCCTATGTGCACTATCCTAGAAATATTTCATACTTACTCACGCTTCTACTAATTTTCGATAATTTTTCAAAAAATACATTTCAATGGATTTTTACATTTTTACTTTAACCTACATCTGACTGTTTTTTATAGCAACAATCGTTGATCCAGCTCGGCCATTCAACTGTCCCAATAATTGCGGCAAAAGGTATAAACAAAAGATTGGTGCCATGCAACACTTTCGTTACGAATGCGGAGTCGATCCCAAATTTCAGTGTAAATATTGCGGACAAAGGTTTCATAGATGGTATTCTTGCAAAACTCATATGCTTATGAGGCATCGTGAAATTGCTACCTAAATATTTTTTTAACAGCTGTTTTGTAACATCTGCAAATTAATAATGATACGAGTGAACGTATTTCTGATCGTTCGAAATTGCGTTTTAAAATAAAAATTTATCAAAATCGTTATATTTTTTATTTTCATCATTTGTCTAAGTACGTATAATGATATTCGAACATTTCCCCAATTTTTTTAACAATTGCCGAGCATGTTTCAAATCTTTTAACAACTCCTGCGCATACGCATAAATAATCGATACCTCCTGCGAGTTCTTTTAATGCCTTGTATCCTTCTCGAATTTGCAAATAGTTGAAGTTTCGCTCTGACTTTTTGATTTTTTATGTCAGATTTTGGCGTTCCTTTCCGGCCATTCTGGTGCCCAAACAATTGTGGCAGAAGGTATAAACAGAAAGCCAGTGTCGTGCAACATATTCGTTACGAATGCGGTAAAGAGCCAAATTTCCATTGTATTCGGTGTGGCAGAACTTTCCACCGGTCGTGTAATTGGAAAACACACATGTTCAACGTTCACCGTGAACTTGTGTCAAGTTACTCGAAATATTCTCCAGTTGGATAAGATAAATCTTATGTGTAGTTTTCTAAAATAAAAATTCATCGAATCGCTTCCTGTTGCCTTGTTTTGTGATCAGTCCTGTAAAGAAGTACCTAATGGCAATGTTTATTCATAAGTTGGCATGGTTTATTCTTATTTACCTTATATCTGGGTGCCTATAAAATTTTTTAATGAATTTTGTGTGAAATTTAGAAATCGCATCCCGCCCATTCAGTTGCCCGAACAATTGTGGAAGGAGATATAAACGAAAAAATGGCGCCATGCAGCATTTTCGGTACGAATGTGGCGTTGAACCCAAATTCAATTGTAAACATTGTGGCAAAAGCTTCTACCAACCTTGCAACTGGAAAACACATATGATCAGTATACATCACGAGTTGGACCCGGTTTTCATTAAAAATTCGCAATAGGATAACAACAAATTGTACAAGAATTTACCTAATGATGTGCCTATCTTTCAATATAGATGACTTTTTTTTACACTAAATAGTGTATTTATTTTGCCTGGTGTCAAGCATGTACATACGTTACTCGATTGTCATTATACAAAACTGTTTCCATATACTTATGTAACTCGATATCGATATTCGTGTCATTTTAATATTCATTTTATTTTTTTCCTACCCGTCTTAGGATATTCATCTCGTCCGTTCAGTTGCCCGAACAATTGTGGGAAAAGATATAAACAAAAAACTGGTGCCATGCAACATTTTCGTTACGAATGCGGTGTCGAACCTAAATTCCATTGCAATCATTGCGGCAAACGTTTCTACCAGCCTTGCAACTGGAAAAGTCATATGCTTATTAGGCATCGTCAAATTGTCTCCACAAGAGATATTACTAAATAATATTCATATTCTACTCTGAATACTTTCGATAGAGTAATTTTGTATTTTATGCAGTGAAATATAGTTTGAACTGGTTTCACAATTTGATAGATAATTTATGGCTGACTATTTTGTGCGGATCCGGGATTAACTCTTCTTATGGTGCATTGTGGGACAATATACCTATTGTCTCCGCAAATTATACTTTTGAATAATGCTCGTTTCAATTTAGTTTTTTTCAATACATTTATTATATATTTTTATAGAATGGAATAAAACATCGAGCAGTTTTACATTTTGATTGAGTATTTTGTTGGAATCAAATCGTGACGCATTGTGCGCATGTAGTTGGTTGATGGGTTAGTTATAAGCACGATTGACTTTTGCTTTTGTAGGCTTATAAATCATTTTGAAAGTTTTTCAATATGTGGTGATTTTTTTTTTTTTTTCAAGAGTCCAATGCAAAATATTTATCTCGTCCATTCAGTTGTCCAAACAATTGTGGCAAATGGTATAAACAGAAAACAGGCGCGATGCAACATTTTCGTTACGAATGTGGTGTCGAGCCCAAATTTCATTGCAAGTATTGTGGCATAAGCTTCTCCCAACCTGCCAACTGGAAAACTCATATGCTGAATAAACATTTAGAGCATATCCCCGCAAAAGGTATTATTATACATTTACTTTAAAACTTTTCTAACATACCTAGTGTGACAATTAGCATTTCTAAAAATTTTGATATGAACATATATTGTTTTCTTTCTTTCTTTCTTATCGGAATCAATTTCAGGAAATAATACATCTGGTCCAGTCGCCTGTCCAAATAATTGTGGGAAAAGATTTCAACATAAAAGAAGCGCAAGGACACATGTTCTTTACAAATGTGGTGTCGAGCCCAAATACCATTGCCATCATTGTGACAAAAGTTTCTATCTACCCTGGAATTGGAGAAATCATATGCTGAATAGGCATCATGAAATTGTCTCCATAAATAATACCATGGAATAATAATAATTTTGATTGAAAAATTTTCAATAGACGTATTTCATATTCCTATGGAAAGAAATAAACTTCTGCCAGTTTTAGTTCTACATTTTGAATTTTTGATTGAGCATTTGCTTTTTTTATAGAAATCAAATTGTTGCGAATGGTGCCACAGCATCACAGCATATGTGAAGAAGTATACCTATCCTATTTTCATAACTTGTATTGAGTCTTTGTGTCATCAGCACAATAATTGGCCTATGGACTCCTGGTGATGTCCTAACACGTTTGTGCATGCTCCCATTATCAATCTGGTGCCACAGGGACCAAAAAGTATTAGGTATATGTATAAGCATCACAAAATCCACCACAAACTGGTCCAATAGTTTCCCCGAACAATTATGGAAAAGTATATTAAAAAAAAGAAAAGCATGTAGCGACATATTCGTAACAAATTCGGTGTCCAGCCTAAATTCCGTTGCAGTCAATGTGGAAAAAGTTTTCATCGTTCCTGGAATTGGAAAAATATCATATACTATGCTTAGTCATGGTGAAATTATCTCCATAAACGATATTGAAAGCTCATTTCAATTTTTTCAATACAGTTAGGTAATATTTTGTACTTTTATGGAGCAAAATATTTTTTGGGTTGGTTTCCCAATTTTACATGACTAATCATTTTGTGGGGATCCGGGATCAATTCATGGTACATTGCATGCACGTATTTCATTGTCTGATTAGTATTTTCTACTGCACATTCGTTCCATACCATCTATACATGTAAGTACATACCTACTGCTATAATTGCAGCTTTAGAAGTTTCATCTCGTCCATTCAGTTGTCCGAACAATTGTGGAAGAAGATATAAAGGAAAAGCCAGTGCAATGCAACATTTTCGGTACGAATGTGGCGTCGAACCTAAATTCCATTGCAATCATTGTGGGAAAAGATTTGCTCTACAAGGCAATTTGAAAAGGCATCTGGGTATTTGTCATCAGGAAATTGTCTCCAACAAAAGTTATTATCAAATAAATACCTAATCATAAAATATATTTATGGAAAGGCATTTGTGTTTTGAAAATGTTTTTAATAGAAAACTTTGTATTTTTATGGGATTATATTATATAATTTGCGCCAGTTCTTCTTCTTTACTGATTGTTTCATGAGGATCAACTTCTGAGTGGTACATTCTGCACATGCATTGAATAAGTATTGTAAATGAATGCTATATCTGACTTGTAATAACTCTCGCGTTTAATTCACTTTGAAGTTCTTCTAATATGGCATCATAATATGTGTTTTGTTTATATTAGATTTGCATGAGTCAGCAAGACCATTCAGTTGTCCAAACTTTTGTGGGAAAACATATAAACAAAAGAGAGGCGCAATGCAGCATTTTCGTTTCGAATGTGGCGTCGAGCCTAAATTTCGCTGTAGTTATTGCGGCAGAAAATTCGCACTGCAAGGCAATTGGAAAAGGCATATGATTATTAAACATCATCAAGTTGTTTGCACTGAAATATGATCAAATCAGAGAATTTTTTCTAGCATTTAATTTTTCATTTTACGTTTTCCTAGACTTATCTTGTATTTTCAAGGAGCGAATAAAATTCGAACTGGTTTTGCATTTTGATTGACTGTTTTGTGAGAACTAACCTTTGGTTTAGGTGGTCTGCACAAGTGCGCATAAGTTTTATTGATTGGTTATCACTACGCATGCTTTCAATATCACATCTTACCTACGTACTACTTACACTATGCTCAACTCGTAACTTTTTCTAGGTGTGGTAATTTGTTCGTTTTTCTTAATTCTTTCTTTTTGTTTTACATCAGAGTTTCAGGACCCTGCAAGACCATTCAGTTGTCCGAACAGTTGTGGGAAAAGATATAAGCAAAAGAAAAGCGCCATGCATCATTTTCGTAATGAATGTGGCGTTGAACCCAAGTACCACTGCCAGCATTGTGGAAGAAGTTTTTATCAAATAGGAAACTGGAAAACCCATATGTTTATTGTTCATAGAGAAATCCATTCTCAATTAAAATTGGTCCTATGACTTTTTCCCAATTGGAAATTACTCGTTTTTACTTTTCATTAAAAATGTATCCTGCGGTATTTCTTTCATTCGATACTGGCACTGGCTACCTAAGTACCTATCAACACCCATTAATACTTGTGATCGCACAAGACCTTCTGCTCAGGCTTTACTCTGTCACTTTTGTACTGCGCAGCGCTTTGTTCCAAGTTTGGCCTTGCGCATGCGTAGTTTCTTTACGTATTGCACTATTTGTTACACATTTTGCTTGGTTTTAGAGAGTAATAATGAGATATATTTCACGAATTTTATATTTTTGTAGATGAATCTTCAATGGGAGACCTATTATTTAATTGTCCAAATAACTGCGGAAGATGGTATAAGAGTAAATCCGGGGCTAAGCGGCATTTCACTTACGAATGTGGGCTCGAACCGAAATTTACGTGCCAAGAATGTGGAAAACGTTTCTTTCAACCCAGCAGTTGGAAGCGTCACTTGATGAATCTACATAGAATTGTTCTTTCGTAATTGTACCTACTTCATTTATGCATTCTTAAATTTGTGATACAAGTGCCATTGGTTATCATTATGAGAAAAATTATATAGTTTTTTTTATAATTTTGTTATGTATTTCGATTATTTGTTCTTATTCGTACAATTTTCTCGCACTTTTGAATAAAATCTAGACACACGTCAGATGTATAGCATGTGCTTAAATTTCCTGCTCATGTTTCTGAATTAATATTTTCAATTTTTTATTTCATGTTTTTGCGCAGACACTTTGATTCACGCTGATCCCTGGATATTCATCTGTCCGAATAATTGCGGTCGTAAATACAAGTACAAGAAATGCCTGAAGAGACATTTGAGATACGAATGCGGCACTGCACCACAATTCAGATGCGAAGTATGCGGTAGAAGCTTTACCCACAATGTCACTTTGAGAACACACTTGGGATTGGTTCACAAAATGACTCTAGAAAAAAGATGAAATAAGCATTATTTGTATGTACTTAACTACTTACCACAAAAACTGTAATTTTTTGCCTATGACGCGGACATAATTTTTCACATACTCGTATAAAACATATTATAGGGACTTATAGAGTTGATTTTTTTTGTTGAAATTTCCTTACGTAATCGACAATCGTATGTACTTTTGTTTAGATTACATGGACTGGTTAAACCAATCTCATATTCCTGAAAATCGACGAAAGTTTTCGAGGGGATTCGTGTGTCCGAATAATTGTGGTCGTAAGTACGGTTACAAGAGAAATCTGCAAAGGCATCTGAAGTACGAGTGTGGAACTGATCGAAAATTTGATTGTAATTATTGTGCTAAAAAATTTACGCAGAAAATTTCGTTGAAAACACATGTACTTTTGGTACATAAACTACCACCAGAACTGTAATGTTTGCAAAGTGCAGATGATGTATGTTTTGTTTGTTTGAATTATAAATATACTTCACCAAGTGTTTTGTTATTTCGATTTTTTTTTCTCGCCAGATTAATCGTGAGCGGCAGTATGGGTTCTGTTCGCAAGTGAACGAATATTCGAAACATGACTTTTCATGAAAAATAATTTTTTTTCAATTTGTTAATTTTTATGTTGTTTTTTTATGAATGTTTACCCAAATTTTGTTGAGTTAGAATTCATTAAAAAGTTATAATTTAGAAAAAATTGAACTTTTTTTTATTTGTTGATTTTTTAAAATTTGTATGAGTTTTTTCTCGAATTTCATCATTTTTTAAATTTTGTTTTGTGTAAGTATTTGATTAGATTTTTTTAGTAGGTGTTTTGTTGAATTAAGGTACCTATACTTAATTTCTTTGATTATTTTTCAATTTTTTCAATTTTTGGTAATTTTAGAATCATTTTTTAATGATTTTTTTCAAGATATTTTTTTTCCAAATCTTGTTGAACTCTTTTTTTATTATTTTGTCGATTAAAAAAAATGAAACGTTTTCTGGAAATTTTGTGAATTTCTTCTGGTGTTATTTTTAAATATTTTTAAAATTGTGTCGCTCCTTACTTTTTTATTTGATTATTTTTTATCCAAAAAAAAAGTTTTTTTTAAATTTTTTTTTAGAAAGCGTTATTTTATTTTATTGATTTCCTCCTAAGAAAAGTTACAAATTTCGTTCAGGATTTTTTAAAATGAACTCTTTCCTAACTTTATTGAATTTCTTTTGTGCTTATTTGTTGAATTTTTTCCTATTTTTCTTTTTTTTTTAGTTTTTTTTTTATATCTAAGTTATTAATTTTTTACAAAAAAAATCCGGATTTAGTTAGAGAAAAAAAAACTTTTCTTAATGGATTTTTTCATTTCTTGACTTTTTTTTTTTTTTTTAAATAATAAGTTGGAACCGTTTTTAAAATTATGGGGAATTTTTCCCACTTTTTTCAATTTGTGAATTTATTTGATTTTTTTTTTACGAATCGTTACTTTCTAACTTGATTGATTTTTTCAAATAAAAGTTTGCCAATTTAAAAAAAAAATGCTCACTAGATTTTTTCCAAATTTTGTTGAACGTTTTCTACCTATTTGTTGAAATTGAAAAAAAATCCAACTGCAGTCTTTTTTACCATTTTGGTGAATTTTTTTCTTATTTTTGTGAATTAAAAAAAGTGGAGTTGGTTTCAAAATTTTGGTTTTAATTTTAATCAGTCTATTTTTTAAATATTTGTTGGATTTTTTTTTTAAATTTTGTTGATTTTAGATTTTTGTTTTCCAAATTTTGATGGCTTTTTTTCATTAAAAAAAAAAAAATAATTTTCTTAAATCTATCATTTTTTTATTTGAAATTTTCAAACCAAAAAAAAACAAAGAAGTCATGAAATACTCCCTGCCACCCTATAAATACACCATGATATCTTCTAAATCTGTCATTTCTGCTCTTAAGCCTAATTTAATTAGTGAGTGTAATGATTCTAACTTATTACTCGTGCATTTTCGTTTGTGAATCTACTACAAATTGCAATGAGAGATCCTTCAACAACAACTATGCCTGACCTTCCACTAACGAGTTCTTTTCTTTCAGTAATTTTTCGCTCAGCCATTCACCAAGATCAATTCGATCATTTTCCATCCCAGTGCCGAATAGACGACGAAAACCGACTCGTATGTCCGAATTTGTGCGGTCGAAGCTATAAATACAAAAAAGGATTAATCCAACATATAAAACTGGAATGCGGTAAAGAACCTCACTTCGAGTGTCAAGTATGCGATAAAAAATTCCATCACAAGTCTTCTTTGAAGGCTCATTTGATACGACACGGTATCCTTTCGTAATTTTTCGTCATGTTCGAATGTAAATATTAATAAATGCTGAATGTTGAAAATAATTACTGAATGTATATTTGTAAACTGTGTTAATTGTTTCGGAGATTTCGTAATTTACGCGTGCCTTAAATTTTTAATGAGACGTTTTATTTCGTCACGTATTTATTGAACGATGATGGAATTTATTCGAAAATATATTACTATTTTACAGAAATGAAGTTTTATTCGTGTCGAGAACCATCTTCGATAGGTTGTAACGATAACAGGCCTTTTTCATGTCCGAATGGCTGTGGCCGAAAATACAAATACAAAGCGGGAGTTTATCAACATTTAAAATTCGAATGCGGCAAAGAACGTCAATTCCAATGCGACATTTGCTCAAAGAAGTTCGTTTTTCGTAATAATCTGAAGACACATTATATCAATAAACACGGAAGTACAAGTTATGCCATGTACGATCAGTAAATTAATATTGGTTTGTTGACTTTTGAATTTACTCGTATAGGTGTATTTTACCTCTAGCATTGGCAAAGAATCACCTTATGATGGTGTGTTACTCGTCTCTCGTCTAATATAATATTTCATATTTTTTTTATAGGATACAATGGTGATAATTTAGCGAATTTATTCTGTCCCAAGAACTGTGGTCGTAGGTATAAGTGTAAAGGCAGTTTGATTCGTCATCTGAGATTAGAATGTGGAGTCGAGCCCAAATTTCAGTGTAACTCCTGCGGCAAAAAATTCGTCCAGCGGGTTCACCTGCAATCTCATTGTTTAAGAAAGACTAATTGTAAAGCTTTGATTTGAATAAATATTATTAAAATTGTAATTGTTTTATGAGATGTTTGAAGGGAGACATATTATATGTATAAGGGTACCCAGGTTAAGAATAACCCCTTCCATCTGGTAAGTCTGCAACTTGTTTTGCCTATCAATCCCTCTTTGGATTTTGTGTGGAAAAAAAAGAATTTTTTTTTTTAAATCATACAATCATAAAAAAAAAATCGCAAATAACTTGGAAAGTTTATTTTAAAAAAAATAAAACAAGTAAAATTATTTTGGAAAAAGCTGTTTGAAAAAATTGATGAAATTTTTTTATAAAATCTTTTTAAAAATTTGGAAATATATCAAAAATCTTGAATTATTTTTTTTTTTTCAATTTTTTAAAATGATTTTAAAAAAGTCATTAGAAATTTTTTCGAAAAACTTCTTCAAAATATTTTTGTAATGAAAATACTCTTACAGCAAGAATCTCAGAAAAATCCATTGAAAACTTCTCATGAATATTTTTAGAAACTTGAAATTTTTCAGATTTTTTTGTTGAAAATTTCACGTTGAAATCATGAAAAAAAATTCCCAAATATTTTGAAAAATTTCTTTCAAATTAAAAAAAAAAAAATGTTTTTTGAAAAAATTTCTTCAAGAAACTATCATAAAAATTCTTAGGCCAAATGAGAATTGAAATTTTTTTGGAAAAAATTTCATTGCAAAATCAAGTTATTTTGGGGGTAAAAAAATTATTGAGAGAAATTCTTTGTGAAAAATATTTTGATATACTTACCTAATACCTATATATTTTTTTTTCAAAAAACACTAGAAAATTTATTCTTTCTTTAAAATTAAAAAAATTAGATTTGTATTTTTTTTTAAGTAACTAGTTCTTTCTGTAACTTCCTCATTTTTATTAAAATTCTTGAAAATTTTTAGAAATATCTTTAAACATTTTGATAAATTTCTTTTACCAAGGATTCTTTAATTTCTTCAAAAAATTTAGTTACAAAAAAATCATTAAAAAAATTTTTTTTGAATTAAATTTTTTCATAAAAAATAATTATCTAGAAGAAATCTTGAAAAAAAATTCACATTTTCTCACATTTTTTTTTTGAAAAATTCACTTTGAAATCTTGAAAAATTTCTCAAATATATGGAAAGTTGTTGTTATTGTTATTGTTTTTTTTTTTATTTTTTTTTTTTTTTTAAAAATTTTTTGGAAAATTGTTTTTTTTTTTTTTTTTTTTTTTTTTTTTTTTTTTTTTTAAGAAATTTTTTTATACGTACCGTACTGATACAGTGATCATATTTGGCAAAATACTTAAAATTCGTATAAATCTCTAATTTTTGTTCAGATTTTTTTTTTAAATTTTACTACCTACTCATTTAAAAATATTTTGGAAAATGTTTGATAAGTGTTCTTTGAAAAGATTCCTTTAATTTAACCCAATTTTTTCAAAAAAGTTAAGTAGTTAAAAAAACTATTTTTTTTTAATTCTGTGATTTTTAAAATTTTGATAAAAATTCTCGAAAAAAAATTTTGATTGCTTTTTGAAGAAGAAATACTTTTTTCTCTTCACGAAAGTTGGTTTACTTAATCGAAATTCATCAATTGTAGATTTATTTGAAGTTGAAATTACATTACTTGAAAGGTTGAAAGTAGTTTTGCAAACGTAATGAACGGCAACGTCGATTTTTTTTCACTATACATAGTTACCTACGTAATTGAAATAAAAAAAATAGTGTAGATGTAGATAGATAGATAATTGTAATGTTTGATTTTATGAATTATCTTATTTTATAGTTTTGATCAGTGGCGAATATGAGAGGAATAATTTTGGGAAGTCAAAAAGTTGATATATTACAGCTACACTTTTTCGAAGGGGGAGGGGCTGTTTTATGGAATAAATTAATTAAAAATTCAATTTTTTAAAGATCTATAGGTTCTTTTTTTCAAATTCAAGTGTTAGAATTTTTTTTTAATTCAGAGAAATTTAAAAATTCTCAAATTTTTCAAAATTGTTGAATTTTTTAAAATTTTAAAATTCACAAAAATTATTGGTTTTTCAAAAATTGCAAAATTTTCCAAAATCATTACCTTTCCGAAATCTGTTTTCTAAAAGTCATCAGTTTCTCAAAAACTTAAAATTTTGAATGATCCACCTCCAAAAATAAAAATACATAGGTATATCAATTTCTTGACAAATTTTCAAAAATTATTGATTTTTGAAAAATTGCGAAATTTATAAAAATTGTCAGCTTTTCAAAAATTGTCAAATTTCTGAAAATTATCTGTTTCTCAAAAACTGACAAATTTTCAAAAATTGTTAATTTTCAATAATACAGTAATTTTCTAAAATTTGAAATTTTCAACAATTTTCAAATTTCTGAAAATTATCAGTTTCTCTCAAAAACTGACAAATTTTCAATGATCCAGTAATTTTCTAAAATTGTAAGTTTTCGAAAATTTTCAAATTTCTGAAAATTATGTTTTTCAAAAATCTTTAAGTTTCTGAGAATTATCAGTTTGTTAAAAATTTTCAAATTTCTGAAAATTATCAGTTTTTTAAGAAGTGACAAATTTAAAAAAATTATAGAATTTTAAAAAACTAAATTTTTTTTCAAAATTGTTAATTTTTAATGATC
>FIZV01055449.1:0-10282 GCA_900050545.1 Trionymus perrisii | reverse complement strand
AAAAATTGTCAACTTTTGTAGTTTTGATTTAAAAAAAAATCAAAAATGATTCTTTGAAATGTGAATTTTTTTGGGAATTTGTAAATAATTTTAAAATGCAAAATTTGGCTTTGTTAAAAAAATGTGCGAAATTCTAATATGATTTTCTGGAAAATATAGTTTTCTGAATTTTTTAAAGTTTTTATACCTTAAAAATCATCAATAAGAATACATTTTAGCAACTACCCCTATTCAACTAATTTTCACAATTTTTTAGTACAATGAAAATTGAGTCGAATTTTAAAGAAATATACAAAGTTTACCAAATTTCACCCCCAAAATTTTGAGATAAATTTTTTACTCCCTTGGACGAATCGATTCTCTTTGTGGAGATATTCACAGTCCATAAATTTCAAGCAATTTAATGCGGTCGTAAGAATGTAGGGGGCGAGGAAACAGTCAAAGACTGGACATAAAACCGACTCAGGTCCGGTTCGGTTGTCTTCGCTCGATGTATCCGCAATAATGTCTTATAAACGTACGGGTATTTTGAATTACACCATGCGAATGGCATTAGAAATGCACAATGCGCGATGAAGCAATTAGCACATAGGAGATTTATAGTACGGTATGAAATTACCGCAGACGGTGGAATTCGTCTTATGGGCTGACGTTATTCGAATATAAAGTGTCGTGTGCGCGCCAACGCTTGTACATGCGACGTATGTACCTCTAGATGTACCTAGGTAATTGTAGATCCTTAAAAGGTATACCAGAACGAGTTGGAGAGAAACAAAAGACGACTCGGCGACGGCACGAGTACGTATAAAAAAAATGAAAACGAAAAAAAACCCGAAGAATATAATTATCATCGGCGCGCGGTATTCTCGTATACGTCGCCAGGTTTGATGTATCTATTGTAGAGATAGTTACAGAACAACTATAACATCTCTAAGAATGAAGAGATATTGATTTATTATACCTATGACCGTGTAATAAATTATATCAAACTGTACAAAGTACGAAGTACGATGTGAGAGGCGATTAAACCGAGCATTTAGGATTTTGCGACAATGTATGGGTTCAGAGTTCAGTAGGCGTTCACCTTTTTGGCAAAATGACCACTGTCCATTTGGCGAGCAGACCAATAGCGTGAGGTGAAGTGAGCATCGCACAGATACACTGGACGAACGGTTTTTACTCCAAAGTAGGTATATTTGACGCATGGCTGACAGTTGCCTGGTTTAACCCTCTAAATGCGCCAATGTATACTGTAAATTCAAACAATAGCGGATTCGCGAATACGAGGGAAATTGCCAGACCCTTTTCACGAGTCAACTGTCTACCGTGTATGAAGTATTTGTTATATGCCATATTCCGATCGTCGCGTAGCTCGAATTCGGCCAATATGCGATTTATACCAAACATAAGTAGCCCTCAGTTAACCTTTTTTCCACACTTCGTACATCTGCTGTGCTCTCTCTCAAAATAAATGCGGATATGTATGTGTCTCCTTTCACCCCTTTCTCTGCAGTGGGTTTCATGCCGGTGTGGAAAGTTTACTAGGACATTGGAATTGGATGCAGGGCTGGCCCAGGCTAAATGTTTTTTTAATCGCGATTTAGTTCCTCGGTGCGCTTTGAAGTGGCCTTTAATTTAACCACAGCGGTTTGTAAGCGCGTAATCAAAGGCGAGATGTTATCTGGATACTTTGTGCAAGACTTGGACCGCCTTTTTACTCTATTTTTTTGCATATTGTTAATGACAGCTGTTTATTTCGATTTATAAAACCGAGCTCTCTTAAGCTGTAAACTTACGCGGTTTTACAGATGAAAAAACCATACGTTGAGTGCTCCAGTCGTCATAGAGGCTGGGTGCTTGTTTTTTTTTTCATTTATTGTTGTGTATGCTTTGTTAAATACGTATATTTGATTGACAGTTAATTTACCATACGTATATATATTTTGATTTTAAAACAATACTTGAGTAATGTACTCGTAATTGCAAAGACGCGGATATCTATGGATTACCTTGTTCGGAGAGCCCAGTAAAATTAGACCAAAAAAATCGAGGAAATAGCATTTTAATTTAAAGTTTACTTTTCGGTGTTCTGATCTGACTGACCACCAAAATATCCCCCAAATGTGGACCTAAACTTACACTGCGTTCCTTTTCGCTCATAACTTTTCAAATAAGCGTTTAAACAGAAAAATGGTAATAACCAAAATTAATGTAGATACAATTTCCAGTAAAAAAGGTTGCATAATTTTTTTTTCGAGAAATGAATGGGAGGTGCAAAAACAGGCGTCAAAATATATCAGGTGAAAAAAAATTAAGATCGCCCCTCATTTCTGCAAATCACACACAATTTCGAAAGGGGTCGGATATATATGAATAAGTCCACACCACACACTCCAAAAAATCCGGACTCTCCTCTCCTCCCGAATGTCTAAAATGTGGGTACGTGTAAACTCCCTTTTTTTTGAATGTTGATAAATCTTCTGCTGTGCCCTAATTCAAGAAAAAGTTTGAATAAATGTTGAATTACGTGAAATTTTCTAAATTGCTTCATTCATTTCTTTCCACAAGTTAGTGATAATATTGTATTTCATTCATGGAAAAGTCATGGAAAAGTCGAGAATTCTTATCTCTTTTTGAGAAAAATGAATGACCTTTTTTGTTGTAAATTTTATCTGCTTTACTTTTAGATATTATCAATTTTCTGTTTAAACACATATTTGATGAGTTGTATGAGCGGAAAACAACGAAGGGTGACTTTAGATCCAGTTTTAAGTTTTGTTAGATATTCTGAAAGTTACAAATTAAAAAAAAAAAAATATGACTTTTAAACATTTTATCGATATTTTGTCAGATATTTTGAAACATGATATTGTAAAAAATTTTGACTTTCAGCTGAAATATTTATAAAAAATGAATGACTTTTTTGTCAGACTCTCTGAAACTTCTGAATTTTATAAAATTTAAATGACTTTTAGACGTTGAATCGAAAGACAGAGAGAGAGAGAGAGAGAAAAATGCTGAATAAGGGTGATCTTAAGTACAAAAAAAATCCTAGTAATTACAAAAAAAAAAAAGTCATACCTACCCCTTTTTTCTTTCAAAATCGGATGATTTAAAAATTAACGTCCATCAAATTCAGCGTGAAAAATTCTCCAAGGTTCAACTCTCGGGTATTTCAATTTTGATAAGATGACAAGAGACTACTCAGTTATAATTCCCTTTTATAATATGATTTTTTTTTTTGTTACAGCGGACTCGGATACTGGCCAAACTCATCAAGACATTCTGACATGCGGCGTTTGCCAAAAACCATTCGCTTTAGGTGATATTAACAAGTTCATCCAACACAAAGTACACGCTTGCAATAAAGAGAATTACGCTTTGGAACAAAACTCGCAAGAAGCACCGGATAACGATGACGCCGGCTGTGGCGGCATACCTTTGGCTGTGGTTAATACTAGAAGGCCTAGCATATCGGCACCCATTAAAAAAGGCATCAACACCACCGGCAGACTTACGTGTAGTTCGCCGTTGCAAATGGACGAAGAAGCCAGATGCAGTACTCCTAAACCGCGCACCCCCAATAGTAGTATTAGTCCGACACCTATCAAGGACGAATTGGACGACCACCACGAGAACTGTACCGACGACGATGAATTAAAACCTAGAAGAATTAAGCAAGAATTAGATTCCACTAATTCGTCGCCAGATTTGATATCCAAAAAGAATAGGGCCGAGGTGGCCGATGCCGAGTCAAATACTACCCATTCCGGTGAGTATCTCTTTCTTCATTCCTATTGTACTGGTTAGGTAGGTACTCGTATATAGATTCGTATATCGTGTGTCCCTCACTTATTATAAACTGCAGAGTGTAATTTTAATTGGTTTGGACGTGGTAAAGGGCGCGTTCACTTTTTTTTTCGGTAATGATATTCGTTTACATTGACGATGTGTAAATTGTGATGGATTACGTCCGGCCCCCATTATTGGCTTCGTCGAGTAGCCGGGATATGTTCGTTGAGGATTTAATTTTTTTCCAAGCCAGTGTGGCTCATTTTAATGCGTTCGTTGGTTAGTTAATATTGTTTTGTCGCTGAGGAGCTTTTGAACTGGGTTCTTGGTTCGGGTTATGGCAGAATTGTAGCGATGACCTGAACCAAGAGGGGAGATTGATTGTGTTTGGGTGCGAGAGTGAAAAAATTATTTGTTTTATCTCAGCGTCTGTTCTTTATTTTTAATTTTTTGTTTTTTGAAAAATTTGTTGTTAGGAAAATGAAATTGTTCAAAAACAAATTCCATAGACTTTTTGGATTTTTGAAATTTTTTTAAAGATACTCGTATTTTTTCATGGGAAATAGTTTGTGTGCCTCGACTGCACTGTGCATCGTCAACTCAGTTTTCGGTAGGTTTTGATACTCGACTACCTGTTCCGAGAAATGGTATGTAAGCTTAGCAGACTAAGATCGACAGAATATACGCACAGTTGAACTAACATTTCATATTCATTCCATAAAGTCTCTTTTCTCCCTTCTGAGCACGATGGGTGTCTAGTGGAGCTCGAATGTATAGTTAACCAGGTAGGTTCATCCCCTTTACCCCAAACGGGCGCAACATATCTATCATTTTTTCAGTGGGAAAGGAATGGTAACTTTGATCAAGTAGAAAAATCATCAGTCTCAATCCTCGTAGAAGTCATAATTTCTTCAGTTACCTACCTAATTTATTTTTAAAACTCATTTTCAAGAGTACATGTTTATATTTACAAATATGGGTCTCGCTTATCGACAATATTGCGTTTGAATCCATTCATGTTCCACATAATGCGTATTTGTTGAAGAGTTACACTTTTTAATTGGTTCTTTTTTTTTATTTATTTAATTTTTTTTTTCGGTCATGTATACATTATACAACGGATACTTACGATGTACGTATTTGCATATTACACCAAGATATTTGTGCGCCCCCTTCAACTACATAAACGTATCGTGTCTCTCGTCAAGTTTCTTATCATGGTGTCATCAAAAAATATAGGTTATATACTTATTTTCGGCGCTGCTACACGTATAAAACTACGTGTTATAGGAATATTCTGATATTTGTCTCATATGTAGCAGTAAAAACAAGGCGAAAAATTTGCTGAGTGTAGGGACATCGGATGCGGCGGACATTTGAAAACGAGGTTGCCATCAACGAATAAAAGAGACGGGAAAATGTCGCAAGTAAAACAGTGTAGCGTCTGTAGGGGAGGCAGGTTTTCCTTCTATTGAAAATAGGTCGGAGTTAACTTCTCTTTGCCTATTACCATCAGCGCTATATGTGGCAAAGAAAAGGAAATTTCCTTTCGAAAGACCAAACCGAGGCGAACAGAACGACCTGAGACACCGAACAATATCATTTTCGCGTAAAAAAAAAGAGAATAAAGAAAAAAACTTGTTAGCTAGTGAGACTGGTGTTGGCGCGGAGAAGAGAAAAAATTAGCGTCAATTTGTGCGGCGCACGAAATTAATTTTCGCAACAGATTTTACGAGCTTATCGTTTAAAAAGTTTGTAAAAAGAGGAAAGAAGAAGAGGAAAAAAAAGAACACGTTGAAATTTTATAATGTTAATTATTACGGTAGGTTTGGTGGCTGCTGCGGCAGCAGTGGGGCGAGACGGGCGCGGGCGTTATGTTTATTTAAGGCGCGCGACTGCGACAAAATTAAGGGTGAATGAGCCCCGCTTTTGGTTAGGTTCGGTTCGCGTAATAGCAGTATTTAAAATTTAAATACTCGGATGGAATTTTTTTTCTCTAGCGTATCATAAATCTATCGCGGTGCAGCAGTATGGTTTTTGATAAATAGATTTATTATTTAAAACGATCGTTTGTATGGCCGAGAAAGGTCACTTGGAGAATGGACCGCGTATAAAAGAATAATGATTATTATAGAAAACATTCTTTTCATTTCGGAATTCAATAAAATTAATTGCGTTAATTTATCAAAAAAATTACCTCTTTGTACGTAACTACGGTACATTTCACGCGCCGCTCGCGTCCGAGCCCGACCCGGTACAGTACAAATTTCTGTTCTGGCCAAGTTTTATAGCCGTCGATATACCGCTGCTTATTCAAAATGTTTTGAATACACGACCGAGCAGTTTTTTTTCATCTCTTTCTCGATTCTCGTTCGTATATGCCTTTGGTACTCGATGGATATGTATTTTATATCGAGTAAAATAGCTATATACAGGGTGTTCCAGAAACGAGTGTCAAAACTTCAGTTTTTGATGTAATCGAGTACCACCATAGAATACCTACCCTATATAATGGATAGCCCCCTCAAACATTAAAAAAAAGTTCGAAGCACATTCAGTTGTCTACCTTTGAAATTGAAGGAGTCACAGCAAAAATAAATTCTCGCCAAAAATAAGTATTTGAGATGTGAACATTACAAAATCTCGTAAAAAAAATGCATAAAGCTGGACGGTGTAATTTTCGAGAAGAACAAAAAAAATTATGTGAGAAATTTGCCTATCTTTGAAAGTGGAAATACCACAGAGCTTCGACTGTTGAAAAACACCGACGTTTTGCAAAAATCACCGACTTTTTGCAGAAAACATCAAAGTTTTGCGGAAAACATCGAAGTTTTGCAAAAAACACCGAAGTTTTGCGAAAAACAACGAAGTTTTGCGAAAAACAACGAGATTTTGCGAAAAACAACGAAGTTTTGCAAAAAACACCGAAGTTTTGCGAAAAACACCGAAGTTTTGCGAAAAACACTTTTTTTTGTTCCTCTCATGTGGTTACACCTGTTTAGTGAATTATATTGACGACATTTTGAAATTTTTGTACCTACTGCACCTTCAAAATTAAAATAGGCACCCGTTGTTCATGAAGTTTTTTGTGAGCGACATTGGATTATATCGAATTGTTGAGTTTCGACATTCGCTTCTGAAACACCCTGTATATATTTGAGGTGAATTTGGACGCGTCGCTGTTCACGATCATGTGATTAATTATTAATATACGCGGTTTTGACGATAAATAACTAAACCACATTGATGCGTACGTGTATACAGTACATTACATACATAAGTACTCGTAGGTTTCTTCTTGGTTAACCCAGCTCCTCTTGCACACCTTGCCATCTGATAGATGGCCAGTCGTATTCGTACGCGGATTATTCATACGAGTACATACCCAAGATGCAGGCGGTGAAATGTAATGAAGATATTATACAACGTTGTGGACGATGGCAGTCGTCTGTGTCTCTTAGTCGAAGAAAAATAGCAAAGCTGAGAGACTCGGTTTCGCACACAGAATTATGTAAGAAGTTTTCTGAGTAGCCACTGGAAACGTGCGTGTCTTACATGCTAATCGGGACCAGCATCTTTGTAGGGTTTTCTATCCAGCTTACGATACGAATACTACTATACGACCGACGCGGTCTTATAGTCGTGCGCCTCGTCTCGTCTCGCCACATCCATCCTCGTCGCCGGAGAAATTTGTCGTTGAAAGTTCGCCGATTTTTACACCATATTACGAAAGTGTGTGTGTATTTTTGCCCATGTACGAGTACTATACGAAGAATCTAACGTAAAGAGAATCGTGAAACACGAATTCAGTTCATAGTCCATTGGAGAGAACTCGACTGCCGAATGCACAACGCAGAGCGAAGACCTAAACAGCAGCATAGTGTTTTTATGCATGGCTCTCTATCATGTATATGGATATGGAGATCGACCTGTTGTGTAAGATATCGGTGAAATAATCACTTGTGTGCTGGGCCGTGTCAGCGTCATCGAGTTGACAGAACGTAAGAGAGCCAGTCAGCCAGTCAGTAGGTCCGTGTAAATACGTCGCGTTCGATTGTTCATCGATGTAAGGCTAATAAAGATCGCCGAAGAAAGGGTTGCAATTTAATTGTAACGATTATTGTGTACGCAGGGGTGGACACACAAGTACCTAAAGAACAGCAGCTGTAGGGTATACGTAACTGAAAATAATTCTTTGTACGATGACGTAACGTATCTTTCTCCTGCGGCGTTCGACGTGAGCTGCTCAGTGCTCAGTGCTCGGTGTTCGGCGATCGGATCGGCGTCAACTTTGATATATGAAAAGAATGACGTGCCCGATCCCGATCCCTATGTCCACCGTACTGCAGATTTCGCATCCAAAGGGTTGACCCTTTTTGTAATTATGCTGACCTCGTTAGAGGTGATGATAATTGCTAGTCCATATGGGTAAACTCTCAGAGAGTTTTGTTGTATAAGCGGACATGTGTCCTTGTGCGTTTTTTTTCATTCATTCATTCATTCGTTCTTTCGCGGTTGTTATCAGTGATTAGGTGCACTTATGGTTGCCCTGAGTGGAATGAAGAGTTGGAAGTTGTGGACTGCAGGAGAGATTTGAGATTACGATCATTTCATAGTCTTTTTGTTGGCCTATTTCGTGAGGTGTTGATTCGCAATTATTCGACATATTAACGAGTTTCAAATCTTTTTTTTTTCAAAATAAGTAAAATATGGTTCAAAATTTTTTCTTTTAAACAATAAAATCATTATTAAATAATTAAATTTCAAATGAAGTAGTTTTTCGAAAATTGTCAAAAAATTGCAAATTGGAATAAATTCCATTACATGTATTTTTAAATAAATTGCATGTTCTACAAGGTCACCGCGGTTATTCTGAAAAAGCTGCTTCGTTTCATTTTATTATGATTGAAAATTTAATAATTAATAAACCTATACCTGGTACCACCTTTAAGTATAATTATATAATTAGAAATTCGACATGTTGAATTTTTTCATAAACATAAAAATCAATTTAACGTCGAAAACTGGGAACTTCATCGATACGACGCGACATATCATTAAAAGAAGAAGATTATCCCGTTAATTGTAAATTAATTTCTTCTTCCTGTCGTACTCCCGCTCATCGTAACCGCACGATCCAGGCTAAATTTTCGCATCGTCTCTCGAAGCTTACAAAATGCATAAAAAATACAACTCTACATAATGTTGTTAATCATTTCCTCCACGTTCTCTCCAGCACACTCTGTTTGACACCTGGTTTTTTGGCAATGTTTAAAAACGTGTAAATAAACCAGAGAAAAATTATATTCCGTGAAACTGGTTCGATTACTGAAATTTTTTTCGTACTAGAGACTACATAGATGAATTCGCCGTTCTGAAATCTACCTAACTTCATGTCAATTTCCCATGATTAAAACCGGATCGAGTAGATACTCAAAGGAGTAAAATGGGATCAATGGATGCGATAACGAGGTGCAATATAATTGCATTAGCCAGCCATACCCGCAACGTATTGGAGAGATTTCAACACAAAGTTGCACATCGTATCCTGATGCGCGGTAGGACTTCTAATTTATTTCGTTTTTATTCGCGATAAAAATGTTGTAGATGCGCAAAAAAAAGTGGAAACCTGTACACCGGTTTTTTGGTGGTCGTTATGTCGTAGTATGGCATCTGCACTTGTAAATATAAAAATCACTGCAACGTTTTCTGAACTATAAGTGATAGGCTCGCGAAAATTTTACACAAGGTGTCCAGGGAACACCTCACGAAACTTCATATTTCGGTATTTTGTTGAAAAGGAGCTAATTTTCGTCTAGTAATGGAGCTATTTCAGAGATGGAGCTGCGCAGCAGCTTTTTTTGGATGGAAAGGCACTGCGCATGCATACTGTACGACGCCCTCTATTGCAAAACTGTGCAACTTTATTTTTTTAAAAGATTGACTAACAGTCGGGCGAAAATTTTTTATAAGGGTGGGCCAGGTTAATCTGTGGTATCATAACAAAAAAAAAATGTTATATGTAATTATGTATACACAAAGTACCTATCTCAAAAATCGAAGGGGCAGGACGAAATAAAATAAGTGAGAGAATTTTTTTTTAATGAGCCATGGGTATGGGTAGTACAAACAAATTGAACATTTTTTACTCTTGAGATTTTTTGCCTACGTTTTAAATTTTAGGCGTCACATAGGTTTGAAATTAGGATTTCAAAAGTTTGATACACCTTAGTTCCTTCATTTTCAAAATTAGGCAAATTTTTCACATAACTCTTTGTTATTCTCAAAGAGTTTATTACATGCATTGCCACAACAGAATTCTTTCGATTTTCATGTCTCGTTTGTACCCCTTGATAATTTTGAGGAAGGCAATATCTTTGACGTGAATTTCTTCTTGATATAACTTCTTCAATTTCAAATATAGACAACCAAATGTAATGTAATGTAATTTTTTTTTTTTTTTTTTCATTTTTTAAATACTATCCACTGG
>FIZV01055437.1:0-10603 GCA_900050545.1 Trionymus perrisii | reverse complement strand
CGATACCCCTCTGGCCATTGTTGCAGTAGAGGCGTTAAAAAAAAAAAAAAAAAAAAAAACTTGAAACAATAATTGCATTCCTTTTCAAAAAAAAATTTCATCAGGATTGTTTGAAAAAAAAATTGAATAAAGTTTTGAACCTTTTTCAAAAAAATGAAGCAAATCGTAATAGTCAACACATCTCTAATGTGCTCCCCCTCGCTAAAATTATGTAACTTTTAATGCGGTTGAGTTTTCAGCAACCAATTTGGCACGTCTTTGAAACACCCCCTTCTCACCCCTTCGCTCACACAACCTCATTCTCAAGTGTTAAAACGAACAATTAAATCTCAACGACGCGACGATAATTTTCGCGTGAAGCCCATTAAACCACATCAAACTTTGTTACGACGAGCATATAAAAATAAAAACAATGCGTAGAAACCGATGAACAAGTAGCTCGTAAAAAAGAAACAAGAAAAAAAAGTGAGAAAATAAGGAAAACGCAACCCTGGCGCGAGGACAAGGGCTGACATGAGCGTAAAAAAAAATTACAACCTGGTAACAAAAAACTGGCCAAACCAACAATCAGTACGATTTCAAATCATTGCCAAGATGACGATGAGGACGACGAGGTGAAAAAAACAAAGCACAATTACAGTTCCGTAGGGCGTTCGAGGGTAGGATATTTAGTCTGAATGATTCTCGTGACCCATATTTGAGAGCAACCCTGCACCGAAAGCGAAGCCGGAAAGTAAGCCATACTGGTAAATGGAAAGAATAAAAGGGTGAATTGAGAAAAGTGTCTAATCGATGTAATAGTATATTACAATCCAAGGACCGAAAGTGAAAATTTTTACTTGCGAGTGCAAATTTTGCGTACCGAGGCGAAGCCGAGGTGAGCAAACGTACGAGGAAGTAAAATTTTCACGTTCGGTCCTTGCATTGTAAGATATTTTTCATTATAAAGGCACCGAAAGTTTCTTCACCGGACCGAAAGTACTCACTTTCGGTAAGTACTGTATAATGAAAAATACATATTTCATACAATCTGCGTATAGTGTGGCAAGCTTAAAATATTTTCGCCCCAAGAAAACTTCGTATCTTTGTCAACAAGTCAGTAGATAAGTACGTACGTATAAATATTTACGCGTGTAAAATTTAACAAAAACAGAAAACTACCCGTTGATAACCCTACCAAAGTAATGCGATCTAATAAAACGCATCAAATCATTTGTAAAGTAAATGTACTACTGTGTACACCATCGTTCGAATTTACCGTATGCGTATTTTTGTTCACGTATGCGTAGATACGATGGCTGATGGAGAGAAGCTGCATGAACGGATTTTGCAAGGCAGGGCAGGGCAGGGTATGGTTTGGTTAGTTGTACTATACCAACTATATTATATTAGTCGCTAACGCTAAGATGCTATAGACCGGAATATTTTTCATTCTTGGGTAAGCAAATATGTGCAGATTACGAGTTTAAAGATATTAATCGTACGAGGCAGCCGTTACGATTATACGTTGTGTAAATGTATCACTATGTAGGTACATTTCAAATTTAGTAGCGTATTTTCTTATTGGACGCGAGATGCGTAATTCACGAGCGGAGTTTAGTGTTGTTAAATTGACTGTTGGCTTCTAATACGCCCACTATAATCTTGTAATTATCATCTCAGATAGATTGAAAATCGTACAAATTTATGAAAAATTTGCGAGAATTTTTATTATATGTAATGGTCTTATTTCTCGTAGTTCTATTCCATAAACCTCCATATTTATTTTTTTCTTGGTAAAATTTTTGGTTTGATTTTTGCCCTATTAAAATCATCGCGTAGAATTTGCGTTTCTTTTTCAGTAAAACGACAACCGCGCTATCTATTGTTGCGTGTAAAGTTAATTACTTTTTTTTTCATTAATTTCTTTCGATTTTTTTTTAAATTTTCAAGCATTGTAGAATGAATGGTGGTATAGTATCTCAAGCAAAAATTATCAGTTGAAAGCCTTGTTCGGAGAACTAGGAAATTAATGAAAAAAAAAAAATAATAATAAATAATGAAAGGAAATATTGAAACCAATCTGTGATAAGTTCATATCAGAGTATGATTGTAGTTGTGTGACTGCGACGTGTAGTAATCATTTTTGTAGTAGATAAAAATCGATGAAAAAACAAAATAAAATAAAATACCTACTGCAATTTAGTAATAACATAACAGTATTTCATTTCAGTAAGTTTTTCTTCAATTTGTTCTTCCTTTTATAGTTTTTTTTAGCTTTCATAAGCTTTTAGATTTATTTTTGAAAAATGAGTTTTTTGCAGTTTCTGGTAGCTTACATACTTCAGCAACCAAAAACTGCAAAAACCTGACTTTTTCAAAAATGGTGGGTTACGAGGTCCTGCATCTAAGCAGTCGATATCATGTTTAAAATTAGCAAAATCGATTTTTTTTTTTTTTATATCGCGTAAAAATTCGCCCGATATAAATTTCCTTCTTTGAAGTTCAATCCAACACGTTTCTCGTTCACCTTGCTAACATATTTTCAAAATCACTCGAAATACCTGATAATCTCGCGCTGAAAAAAAAAAGAAATAATAAAATGGGTACCACGTTTTCATCTTACGCGATCTTGAACTTATTCTTCACGAATATAAAGAATAAAGGTGAAAAGAAAAATTGGAAAAGATAATAGAAGTATTGGTAGGCGGGTGACACTTTTATTAGCTAGAAGCGTTTTATTTACTTGTGGTTTGTTAACTCAAGTTAAAGAGCAGTATAAGAGTTCAAGACGAAAGGTTTAAAGGAGAAACGTGAAAAGAAAAAAAAAGAATTTTCCTTCTTTTCTAAAGAAAAACTATTTTTCGCAGATTTATATATTCTGCTGTTAGGGCATTATCGGGCATCATTCCCGGTTAATACGCTCTCTTTTTTTCTTTTTACAAAGGTGCAATTTATCATCTCTAAAACGTAAAAATACTCTTCTTTTAACCTTTGATGAGATCTTATCAAAACGAAAAGATGTTTTTTTTTTTTTTTTTTTTTATAAATTGAGTCATTTTTATCCGCGAAATGATTCGAAAAACAAAGATTGATATTTTAAAAAATTAACTTCGGCGGATGCTGTTTGTGTATCTGTTTTTATTACATTTTTTAGGAATGAAATTTTTTTCGGTATAGTTGTGCACGCCTATAATTTTACTTTTTTGTTCTCAAATATAATTCAAATATTTAAACGATTAGGCGAGTTTAATGGTTAGCCTGTTTTCATTGTATTTTAATGATGGGTTTGCGGAATTTTCCTTTTAATATTCAGTTTTTGTTTTATTTAAAATTAGCCTAATTAGGTACAGAATTAAAGATTTTTTATAAGTAGGCCTATGACAAATCTACCAACCTACCATACGGATTTTGCCAATTATACAAAAGCTTTTTACTGGCTTATTTATTTAGGTGTTTATTTGCTCGTTGATACCAACATATTAGTTAGTTTATTTATTTTTGAGTCCTGTGAGACGTGGGTTTCAATCTATTCGAAAAATGAATTTCCTATGGAAATTTTACCTACTTATTCTCTCATTGAATTTCTTCTTTATTGAAATAAATTTAATCCTTTTAGATCTGAGAAGGATCTGGCGAGTAGATTCTGAAAATTTTCTGGAAATGAGTTGTGCGGTTGCACTAATATTTGAGCCAGCGAAAAAAGAAAAAATGAGCTTCTCTTTGGAATTTCAGTAAATCCTCAAAATAGTATTTATTATTATTATTATTTTTTTTCAAGAAAAATTTATGAAGAATTCAAAAAATATATAATATAATTTCTCTTGCAGCCACAAATAAATAAATATTCTCCAATTATCCCCTACCCCCTTCTGAAATTCATAAAATTTATCAATTATCACTCTAAGAAACAAATAAAACAAGAAAATAACTGAGTATACATATAAACTGCCTACCAGTCGGATGTAATAATCTTGTAATTACATCTACAAAAAATCTTTACAAGGGAAGTTCGAGAACCTGCAACAAAATTTCAGGTGAAAACAAAGTTCATTCGAAAGAGCATATAAAAGTATACTACCAGGCAACATTTTAGGTGCTGAGGTGCAAAACTCTATTTTTGACGAATTTTTGAAAATCAAGTTTGGCTCAAAAGTAATAGGTATGATTTGTATCTATTGTACGTAAAAATATCATAATTTCACCAAATTTAGCTAGAAAGCTGAAATTTTAGTTATAGTTGTACCCTATTTTCTACCCCACAAATCGATTGGAAGTGGTTTCGAGTAGTTTTGAGCAGTTCTGAAGCCTCCAGCGAATTTTTGGAAATTCCAGTTCTCCAACAAATGCTGTAAAATTCGCCCAAGTGCAGTTCAGCACGTACAAACTCAGATATATCGTATTGATGACCCCCTCTATCCATTGGCACTGGTACCTAATTCCAAAAACTTTTGTTGCGGGCTCACAACCATATTTTCTCCAGCCATCAATTTTATGAAAAAATGAAAAATTCATCATCCGTGTGCTAATTGACAAAAGTATCTAAAAATCGGTTTACACACTAATTTTGAACTTCAGAATCAAATGGAAGCTGTTCTGGTCCAGTCTGGAGCCTTCAGTAAATTTTTGGAAATTTCAGTTTTTCAGAAATTCTCTAATATTCACCAGGTGCAGCTCACCACCTATAAACTCAGATGCATCATGTTGGTGACTCCCTCGATCGATTGGCACCCGTTATTCCAAAAACTTTTGTTACGGGTATTTCGGTAGAAAGTTCCTTTGTTGGGGCATAATCAAATTCCAAAAATGAAATCCTACAGAATGCAAAACTTTAAAGTTTTTGATGAAATTTCAACTTTAAATTAACGAGATTTTATAATTTTTTATTTTATTTTTTTTATCTATTGAGAACTTTTGAAAAACATGCTCTGCGGCGCGACATTATTTCAATTCTGAAAAGGAAATTCAATAAAATGTAAGAATTTTCATTTTTATCAAAATTCCTCTTTTGAGCGAGCAGGTGTTGAGAAAAGTTGTAAAACTTTAAAATTTTTCTATTTTGAATAAAGTTTTATTAGTTTTGCGGAAAATTGATGTATGTTCCATGTACCTACCTATACCTAGACTTAGAAGTGGACTACTCTCACAATTTTCATAAATTTCTTGAAAATCGAAAAATCAAGTCCGGCAGTTCAAAATTTGGTTCCGTTCTTTTAGTGAGCCAAATTTCTGCTTAATCGGAGTTGAAGAGTTTACAAAATTTCCATGTAAGTAAATCAATTTTTTTCCATCTGGTATGTCTTTCCTGCAACTCAAATATGAAAAAAAAATCATTTGTTTTTTTGGAAGTAAAAATCGTATTTTTTTAAAGAAAAAAAATTCTGTTTTCTTGGAATAAAAATAATGTTCACCTTGATTTTTGTTGGAGTCAACATACAAGAAGTTCTAATTTTTCAATTTGAAAAATACATTTTTGTAAAAATTTGCACCATTATTTTAGGAGTTGAGAAATCTGAATTTTTTGGAGTAAAAATTATAGAAATAATTCAAACATTCAGCATTTAAAAAAATTTCAACTCGACACCCCTTCGCAAGAAATCGAGCAACACTCAAGAAAATTTCAAGTTGCTGCTTTTGAAACTATAATAAAATTTAAATGAAACAGTGAAACAGTTCAGTTATACGCTTATGCTCAAAATGAAAATTCCCACGGTTATTCTGTCATGTTTTGTGCTAACTACTTCGTTTGTTTGAAAAATTTTTCATATTTTTTTATCCTTGTGAAATTGTGATCCATAAAAAAGGAATGAAAGTCAGAATATTGGTTTCGTGCTTTGAAAAATTTTATAGTATCTCACGATTTTATAGAAAACTTTTCTCATTCTCTTATTAGCCTAAGGCTGCAAAAGAAATTACATTTTTTTAATCTTCTTTAAAATTTTTTGTATGAAACTAAATAGGTAATCCGTTTTTGGGTGTTTACTCCAATTCCAAAGAGAATTTTGAACGAACCTCGAATTTTTTTCTTTCACTGGTTTATCAATGTAACCTCTCAACTTTTTTTCCAGAAAAGTTGAAAAATCTGCTAAGCAGATTCTTTTCGGGTCGGACAAAGGTTAAATCTCAAGGTCAAATTGAAATTAAAAATTTTTGCATACGAAAGAAAACGAGTTTTTTTTTGGGGTATAAGGAGATAAAAGTAGTCTTGTATACTTATACAATATATTACGCTGTGTAAAATAAATGATGACGAAATAAATTTTCCAGAAATTAACGAAAAATAGGAAATGAGTTTTGCGTTAAAGTTTTTAAATTATAATTTACTTAGGTTACTCAAAGAATCGAAATGAAAGCCGCGCTAAAACGTTAAAAGCCCCAGAAAAAGGGGTTAAATAAACGGAAGGTCAAGTATAACACATAAATCAAAAGTTGGGCGAAATAAGTAAGTATTCAGTTAAAATGAAAAACATTCTCGGTGTCGAGCAACGGTGTTTCCAAAGTTTAGAAAATTTTACTGAAGTAGTTATGACCGTTTGCTTATATAGCTTGTATATGTATACCAAGTATATGCTATATAAGTATACTAAGTACATATAATGCACGTTTAATATCGCGTATTATAAAATATCAGTATAGGGTGTTTCTTATTTTTAAACACATCTGCGAACCACTCATGACTAAAAATCGTTTGGAAATTTTACATTCAAAAAAGCAAGCGGAAAATTAGAGACAAAAAAAATCCCACAGAGTTGCTTCTCGTTACAGTTATCGCCACTGTCTCAATATTCGAATTCCTTTACTTGGAGAATTTTAAAATGAGATCTAATCCTGAATTGAGAAGTTATTTTAATTTTTTCAGTAAACAACTACACAAATAAGAGCGCAGTTGCACTAAGAAAGAAAAAAAAAAAAAAAAGCTAGAAAACTGTCGAATGATCCGAGAGTATACGAAGTAAATGAACCAAAACACCACTGATATCGTGTTACAGAACTGTTTTTTGCTTCTTCTACTTATCTGAACTAAATGTACATTTCGATTCGAGCGAACTACTGCGATATTAAATTGTTGGCTGATTTTCTTTTGTTTGTGCTTGGTAAATGGAAATAAAAAATTAATCAGATTAATTATCCCAATTTTTGTGTTCGCTGTTGCGTCTTTGTTTTATGCCCTCTTTCGTGTTATCGCTGACATGAGGGCATTGTTTTATGAAGAAAATAAACCATAACCCGTGTTGAGAGAGAGAAAAAAGACCATCTGATACGATTCTTTTTGAACGAGGATTAAAGAATAAAAAAAAAAGAGTATTAGAAGAGAATTTCTCGGATATAATATTCGTACATGAATGGAATACTTATAGAATAACGAAATACGGTACCGTAAAAATCGCACATTGTAGTGGTAAAAATTTATAGTATTAGTAGGTATCGAATATTGTATAATTCATGCGTGATTCGGCAGGAAAAATTGAATATTAAAGCATTTTTAATTGCATCGTTGTATTTGGTTTGAATTTCGCGTGGAAATCAGAGTAAATAGTGAAAAATATTTCGGCGCGCGTTTATAACCTTCCATTATTAGTTAAATCCCTATCCGCCCATTTAAATTTCGGTACTTTATTAAAACCGACGCTTTTTTATTTAATAATTTAGGAGTTGCGAAGCTTTAAAAGTACTCAGTAATATTTAGAATGGAATTTATTAAATAATTAAAAACATTGCGCGTTTGGTTCGTTTATATTCTAATTAAATTCGTTGAATTTTCAGCTTTCAAGAAAAATGCCAATGAAGTGTTACTATTTCCTTTTGTTTCATCGCCTATGAAGCTGAAATCAGTTGTAAATCGTTGATGAGATATTTACCGGCGTTGATCGTTTACATGTGTCGCGAGTTGACGTGAATCTGTCGCGTTTGTGTGCGACTCGCGTGCCGCTGAATCGCACCATGGCGAATTTCTGCGTTGCCGCCAATACCATAGTTGCCATTTGTGTTTTCATCGTTATTTCACGCAGTCGTTCCGAAAGCCAACAAGCCGATTGGGGTGATGAGGATGATGAAGGCCCAGGTGAGTTTCAATATGACGAAAAAATTACTCACTGGTGAAATTCCGTCTTGAATTAAAAAGCAGTTCAATTATTGACGATTTTTTTGGGAAAAAACCATACCTACATTTCTCTACAAATTTTTTTTTGCACTGCACTATAGTGGCGTATTTAAGGGAAACGATCCAGGAGGCAATTTCAATTTTTTATTTATTTTTTTGAAATATTAGGTAGGTACATAGACCTACTTATTCTCAAAATGTCAATAATTTCGAAAAAATTTCTTTCCTCCCCCTTCCCATTTTTCCACACTCTCCTATCACACTTATACTTAATAATTGTTCAGTTCAGATCCTCCTTAATTATATCCTGGTTACGCCCATACAGTCGAACGATAATTTTTTCAGTAGGCTGGTTGAATTTTTGTGCAATTTCAAAAAATATTTGTAATACTTACAGTACCCATTAAAAAAAAGTGATAATACCACTTCCAGAATCTCTGAACCAGTGATACATGTGTATATGATAATCAGAATTTATAAAAAATATTATTTCAATATCTAGCCCAGTTTGCAGTGTTGTTTTATGGTAATTTTTTTAATTTTTATTAAAGAATATATTTTTAAACATTTAGCTTTTTGTTCAAAGAAGCTACTTACTTACCCTTTGATTTTTGTCAAAACAAATTTTTTATCATTTTTTTTTTCAAAAATTATACTTAGGTACTATAAATTATCTCAAAGATACTTTGTTGGGTTTTGTTTAGATTTATTTTCAAAATTTCGGTTAAGTACAGAAATATACCTAAGAGCTTTTAAATTAGAAAAAAAAGTAATAATGATGTCCCGAGTTTGCTAATTAAAAAAAAATCGAAAACAATGTTTTTTTCTTGTTTTTTTCTAAATTTGTTTTTAACATTTTTTTTAACCACAATTTTCAAAAGCACTTTTTTCAAATTCTCAACTTTTAAAAATAAAATTCAAAAACCAAAAACACTTTTAAAAAATTTTAAATTTGTAAACAAACTTTCATCGTTTAAAACTAATTTTTTTAATTTAAAAAATTTAGCCCAGTGACACTTTAGGAAATTATGTAGATTTTTAAGTGATAACACAATTTTAAAATTTCAACCTTCAAACTGCATTTATAAAAAATTATTGACTTTTGATTAGAATAATTTCATCATTCAATCACCTTCAAAAAAATTTAATCTTGGAATCGCTCTCAGAAAAATTGGTATGCTCAGAAACAATTTTTCACCGTTTCTGTTCGAAACAATTTTTATTTTTTTAAAATTTTTTAAAACATTTCCTACATTTAAAAAAATAGAGACAGTTTTAAAAATTTTAATTGGAAATAAAACTGTTTTAATTTTTTTCATAGACAATAGTACATATAGATTTTCCAACTCTCAAGTACACCAATCACCAAACATCTTCTCTATCATTGTCCTCACCAAATATCAGAAAACTCACCAACTATTCCAGACGATCCTACAATAGTTTCCAAAACCCTCACTTCACTCAGAGAACTTAATGTCCTTAACGAAATCGAATTCCCTATTCCTAAACATAGTGTAATAATCTAACAATCTAAGCAATTACCTACACTCAATATAAAAAAAGACAATTTTTTGGATTAGTATTTTTCAAAAATCTCCTTCAGAAATATTTTTCTCAAATTTTGACCTCTTTTTAAACACATTTTATAAATCGCGAATTTTGAAAAATAGCAATTTTTTTATTTTTCCAACTTTTGATTGGAAGCGAAACTGTTGTCATTCTTATCCAAAGACAATTTTTCAAATTTTGATTAAAACCGAACTTTGACTTGAAAAAAAAAATGCAAATTTGAGGAAATTCGACTAAAAAGAACTGGAATTTTATGGGAGGACATTTTTTTTAATTTTGATCAAAAGTTAACATTCATTATTTTTTTCAATAATTTTTTTTTAGGTAATTTTCAAAATTTGCAAAAATTATGTTTGGGAAATTTAAAACATTTTTTTGACTTTTGGGGGGGGGGAATTCAAATTTTGGAAATTTTTCTTTAAAAGCAAAAAATTAAAATTTCGCTGGAAACCAACTTTTGGTTTTTTAAGCAATTTTTTTTGTTGTAACTTAAAATTTAAAAATATAAAATTCGCACTTTTCAATAATTTTGTTCAAAATACGTAATGCATTTCAAGTTTTGGATTACATAGCTAATTCAAAAACTTTAGTTGAGAAACATTTTGTTAGATTTTTTTTCGGAAGCAAAACTTTGATTTATTTTCAAAGCTTAAGAAATTTTGTTCGAGGACATTTTTTTTGAACTTTGTTAAGGAACAAAATTTTATAATTTTTTAAAAACAGTTCATTTAGAGACAAAATTTTGATCTTGAAAAAAAAAGAATCAATTTGAATTTGCAACTTTTGAAAAAAATTTCTCTGATGCATGTATTTTTAAAAATTCAAATTGCATGCAAAATTTCAACTTTTTTTTAGTGCCCAATTTTTTATTTATTTTTCATTTATTATTTTTTTTTTTTTTGAAGAACAATATTTTCCAAACTTTACTTTGTAGAAAATTTTTCAAAATTTTGT
>FIZV01055419.1:0-17370 GCA_900050545.1 Trionymus perrisii | reverse complement strand
TAATTCCAGAAATAACTTATTATTTTATAGAAATCATTTCAATTAAAAAAAAAAAAAAAAAAAAAAATGGACAAAAGTTGAAAATTTTAATATAAATTTTGAGAGAAAATATTGGAATAGTTTCTTCGAAGAAAAGAAAATATAATTCTAAAAAAAAATCTCAAGGAAATCACCTCAATCAATAAAGTCAATTTTCACAAAAAATTTGTTGAAAACATAGAAGCAGATTTGTGAAATAAATTTCGAGAGAAAAATTACTTTGAGCATGACAATTTCACGAAAAGAGGCGAGAGAAAATTTGAAAGCAAAAATTAAGGAATATTTTTATTTTGAAGGAAAAACTTTTAAAAGCTAATTTGAATGGAAAAAATTATTCAAAAAAATAATCTTTAGAAAGTCGAGAACCCACCTATAAAATCAAATTTCAACAAAAAAGTGGAAAAGTTACTTCGAAGGGTAGGAATAAAAAAAAATTCTCTCATATTTCACTGAAAAAATTTTGATGAATTTTTGAAATGTATTTTGAAAGAAAACCTGAAAAAGTGGTTTAGAACAAAAAATGTTTCCTGAAAAAAATGAGAAAAAATTTTGAAAATTTTTTTTGGTAAAAACTGTAGGTATTAAAATATTTTAAATAAATTGAAGGGTAACTTTATAAGTTCAAAATCAGTTGGGCTCTTGGCATATTGAAGGGCAGTGTTCTAGCCTTGTAAATTTTTTCCTTGCCCAGAACAACGTGATTCAATATACCAAGAGCCCTAAGCAAGAGCCTGTATGATTTTGGACTTATACTGTGACTATATATTTACCCCAGATTTCTCAAATTCTTGGAAAAAAAATTTAATTTTGAAATTATTGCTGTTTTTTTTCTCCTTTTTGAATAATTATTATTTCACGTAATTTTTTCAATTTTTTTCATTTAAAACTGATTTTAAAAATTTTCCTTAATTTTTCCTTTACAGCTCTTTTCAAATTTGTTTTTTCAAAATCACTCAATCTTTTAAGTGATTTTATTTTATTGAAAGTATTTTTGAGAGAATTTTTCATTTTGGACTTAATTTTAAAAATTTGATTTTGGACTTGTCTTGTTAAAATTATTCAACCTTCAATTTTGGGTAATGAAATCAGAAAAATTTCGTTGAGCCAAAAAAATTGGATTCTTATAACTGCTAAAAAAAATCTCTTAGGAAGTGTTTCAATCAATAAAATAAAATTTCAGAAAAACAAAAAAATTGAAAAAAAACTAAAAAAAAATCGCTAGAATTCAATCGAAATCAAATCTCATAAAAATTGAGAAACACTTTTAGGATATATGATTTTAAAAATTAATTAATAAAAAATTCTCTTATAAAAATCTTTTCATTAAAATAAAACCACTCAAAAAATTGAGTGAAAATGTAGAATAAATTTGGGAAGATTTTGAAAAAACAAATTGGAAAAGTGCTCTGAAAGAAAAATTTAGAGAAATTTTTTAAATTAATTTTAAATGAAAAAATTGATAAAATTACGTAAAACCATTAGGTATTTGAAAAAAACAAAAAAAAAAACAAAAACAAATCAAATCAAACCAAATTTTACAAAAAAATTATTGTGAAAATTTTTTTAAGATAACTAAGTCGATTTATCTTAATTCAATCACAAGGCGACTGTTCGCTTTTCAGATAGTTCAATATGTCTAGCTCAACAATCACCGTGGCAAATTCTTCGCACAACTTTATGATTTTTACTGAATGAACTCACACATTGGTGAAATCCATAGATCAAATCATTACGTTTCAAATTCACGACTTATCCACCATTTTGAAAATTTTCTGATTCCGTTCAACGATATAAGTGTTTTTGAACATGCATCTTTAGCTTTCATATTTTACTATAACGACCTTACGACATATTCGCTCGTGACGTTTTTCAATCTTCGTGAGAACATATCCAACATATACTGGTATCTGTCGGACGATTACCGCTAGTACTCGTACATACCCAGAGCACTATAGTAAGATCGCCTCGTTGCTTTGTTGATTACAGTTTTATTATCAATTGTACGAGATCTACGTTTGGGTAAGAAAAAATTACTCTGTATAAGGAAAAATATGGCGTGCGTCGATGTGATATGCTGGCGCACATTAATATGGACGACGTTGACGTATGAGTATTGAAAAAATTGTGTTGGTGTAGTGGCGGTAAATTGCTCCTCTATGATCGTCTGCAATAAGAACCATATACCATAAGGAAGCAGATGCAGCCGAAGCGAAAAGTACACATTGAGAGATGAACGCAAAACTAGGAATGTGTGATGATTGTGCGGGGGATAAAGTCGTTAAAATAAATTAAAAGATAACCCGCCAAGTTTTTCAGGCGTGTGAACCCCCCGCTGTAGATCTTTACAAATTAATAATGTTCACAATGTGTTTAAGAGTGCAACGTGCGACGGGGAAGGGGGTAGTTGCGAGGAGTAAACTTCATTAATAACATTCCAACGTTTATGATGTAAATTAGATTCATAGTATAAGTATATTGCGCTGATTATAGTATACGTAGACTTCGTAGACGTACGATACGAAATTAAACGGCGAGATAACCGTTTTAATAATTTTACCAGATGAACCAGAAAATATCCGTACACATCTATAGATTAACGACCGATGATCAGATCTCGTTTGTGTCGATAAACTCTCTCGTACCTTCGTTAAGTCCAATGTGACGTTACGTGTATTCCTTGCGGAGCTCTTGTGGTGTTTTTTCGAATACTGTTGGGCAGTCGATATTGATGTATCTATATTTTTTTGGCCAAATATCGATACATCGATATAATATTGTTAATAGTATCATTTCCAGAACCAAAAACAAGACTGACGTAATTTCTGAAGTGAATAAAAGCATTCTCAAAAAAATTTAATTTATTAGGTTTTTTTTTTCATTTTTTTTTTTATTTGCATTTTTTTAGGTGTTTTTTTTTGGTATTCTAGTTTTGTTTATTTTAAAATATTTTGGAGGTAGTGGGCGGGGAGAGGAGTTGTTTTTTTAATATTCCTAAAAAAAATGGCAGCTTATGCATTAGGTACTGAAAATTTGACAATTTTTGGAAATTTACAATTTCGGAAAATTATGGAATCATTAAAAATTGACGATTTTTAAAAATTCTTGAATTTTGGTGAATTATGCAATTTTTGAAAAACTGACAATTTTTAGAAATTCAATGATTTTTGAAAAATTTTCAATTTTTGAGAAAATAACAATTTTTAAAAATTCCGTAATTTTTGTAAAATCAATATTTTTTGTGGATTGGAGAATTTTTTTAAATTCAGCGATTTTGAGAAATTTAATAATTTTTTAAAAAGTTTCAGTTTTTAAGAAACTGTCAATTTTTAGAAATTTGACGATTTTTAAAAATTACGCAATAATTATATTTTTGAAAATTCCGTAATTTTTGTAAAATCAATATTTTTTTGTGAATTGGAGAATTTTGAAAAATTCAGCGATTTTGAGAAATTTGATAATTTTATTTTTTTTAATTTGCCAGTTTTTAAGAAAATGACAATCTTTAAAAATTTGACAATTTAAAAAAAAATAACAATTTTTGAAAATTTAGTGTTTTTGGGAATTGGAGAATTTTTAAAAAATTCAGCTATTTTGAGAAATTTGATAATTTTTGAAAATTTTGCGATTTAGGCAATTCAATAGCTACAGTTTTTGAAGATGTGAAAAAAAAAATTAATTAAAATTTTTTCTGAATGGTATTTCTTCAAAAAATTGATTTTTCAATTTATTCCATAAAACAGTTCTTTCCGGCTCTCCCCCCTTTGAAAAAGTGACCCAGTAATGCATCAACTTTCTGACTTCCCTATATTTCTTCTCCCAAATCCGCCACTGTATCCATATATGTATCATATTGATTGTCCAGCACTGTTTTCAAGTGTTTTGAACTCTCTTCGTGTACGAGTGCGAAGTTATGCGAATTCTTTGACGTTTTATTAGGTCACCGTTGTGTTTTACTCGTACCTTTTGTTAATCAGACGTGTGCCTTATCGATTTAGCGATGAGATGACGTGAGTACTGAGGAGATGTGCCACGGCGAATCGATATTGTACGATTAATTTTCCATCTATAGGTATGATTGATTTGCTAAATCCATATAAGATACGAGCACGAAGGAGGTGCCGAATTTAAGGTGAGGGGGAAAAATGGATGATAAAGCGTACGCGTACGGAGTACATGAAGGTACATGTATATACTTACGTAGCTGCGAGCTACTACAACAGGGCATTTTATATGATTGATGTAAATTTAAAAAAATTACCGTTACGTACGTGTAAAGTTGATATTTCTAAGTACTCATTATCATCCTACCATGCGAGATGCTTAACACGGCGAACTTGTACTCGCACTCGGTGCTACGACATTTTTCACAATTGCCAACTCGTTTAAATAAGGTCGCCCCGACCCCAACCGTGGTCCCGCTAACCGAGTACATGCCGCCTATTACAATACTACATATTATAAGCCGAAGCGTGAAATATATTTCAAACGATAAATCACTTTAATGCGTAATTCGTGTGCCGTTGACGTAAATTTTCTATTCCAATTGGTGGCTAGAACGTTGTCCAAAAACTTATAGATATATAAGCGAACTCGCCATAAACCGAACGGCCAAAGACGAGCGCCAATCTAATCTCCCTGATACCGGATGAGAGAACATGGCGTCGATGGTTTCGGGTTTACGATTTTTAAAAACAACCTAGATGTTTTACACTTGCTTGGCTTCGAATTCTCAATGAAAGGGATCCATTTTCCGAACCAAGATGGTAAAAAGTTCTCTACAGATGGGATTGTTTTTAGTGAGTTGGATGGAAAAGCTGGATAGGGTAGACTGGATGATTGGGTGCGGGGAAAACTTCTGTTTCGAAAGTGGGCTGTTTTCCATTTTGTTTATGAGTACGGTTTGAAAGGGCGTGTGATCCTATAGAAATTGGTGAAGAATTATTTTTCAGTGTGCTGAGGAGGGACGGTAGGTTAGGTATACCTACTGTAATCGTGAAATACGTTACGGAAGTTTTGAGGTAGTTTGTATTTTATTCGCGAATGCGTAAAATTATGATTTATTTGTTTTGGTCAATTTTATGTGTGATTACTGATTAGATTTTAGATTTTGTACATAGATTAATTTACTGATTTTTTCTTTGATTCATTTTTTTGTAAGTCTGAAAAAAGTTTAATAAAAAATTTGAAAAAAAATTGGAAATTTAAAAAAAAAAAATTTGAAACCAAAAAGTGATAAGTTTAAAGATTCAACATGTGCGAGTTTTCAATAAATTTTCAGCAAACTTGGCATGTAAGGTACTCCAGGGTAGTACTGGGAAATTTTTTTATATTTTTTGATCCCTCAAATGACCTTGAAACGACTTTTAAAAATTTCAAATCGCTGTAAGGAACACAGTTTTGGAGCTAACTATAGGTATGCGGAAAATTTTTTTCTCATTTCTTGTATTTTATACTGTTTGGCATTTTGTGATTTTTTAATATATTGGTGCCCCCACCCCCATTTGAACGCTCATTTTTGGTCAAGACATTATTTCCTCGATATACATCACTATAATATACTTACTCATTTATATGTCTCTTGCTTGGATTTCACATAAATTCATTCATTTTCACGAATTCTTTTTTTTTTTTTCATGAGTTAAACGTGATTAAAATTCCAGTGATTACATGAAATGATCGAATGAAAAATCCAATCACTGATTCGATTTCCTTATGTCAAATTACATCGATTTATACCCTTTTAGCGACCATTTTATTCAAAATTGAAAAAATTGACATTTTTACGAGTATTTTTTTCATGTTTCTAAGTGGAAAAATTTTTAAAATAAATTTTGAAAAAAAATATTGCAAAAGTTGATTGAAGACAAAAAAATTTCCCGAAATGATTTCAATTGATCAAATTTTACTGGAAAAAAGTTGGAAAAACTAAATAATTTTTCAAAAAGATTTTAAAAGCAAAAACTACTGAAATTTTTTAATGAAATTTTCTCTTAAATATGATGATACAAATTTAAAAAACAAAGAATAGAAAAAATTTTAATGAAAAATTTGAAGAAAAAGAGTTGAGATTTTTTTTTAAATTTAGAATGGAGAAAATACAAAATTTATTTCGAGGCATAAAAAAATACTTTTAGATAGGTATCTACCTTAATCAACGATTCCAAAACAAAAAATTGCAATTTTTAATACAAACTTCTCTTGAAATTTTATCAAGAAAAAAAAATTATGAAAAATTTGATGAGAGAAATCATCAAGAAATTATTTAGGTATAAATTGATTTTGAAAACTAAAATTGAAAACTCAATTTGAAGACAGAACGCAATTACTCTCTAAAATTATTCTAATCAATGAAAACAAATTTAATGGGAAAACATTTTTTAAATGCTTTGAAAAATTTGAAAAAAAATTGATAAAATTTTGAAAAATAGGTAATTACCTACCATTTGAAAGAAATTTTATTTTTATCAAAAAAAAAAAAAAAATGGAGGGAAATTTTTTAAAACGATTTTAAAGACACAACTCTAAATTAAAAAAAAAAGAACTAGGTATCTGGAAAATTATTGTAACCATGAAAAATTAATTTCAAGAAAAAAACTGTACTAAAATTTTTTTAAAGAAAACTGATTTTGTGAAGAAGAAAATCTAATGCATGAATTAGAACGCACAGTTTGGTAAAAAATGAACAAAAGAAGAAATTTTTCGAATAATTTCCTATAAAAATGTTGTAACTCAAGTTTAAAAAAATTTCCTATTATTGGTAAAATTTCTGTTTCCAAGTTGTTATTCCTTTTGTTCATATGACTACGATTTGAAAGGGCTTGTTGTTCTGCTGAAATGGCGAAGAATTATTTTTCGTAATCGAAGGAGCAGTAGGCTATCGACAATAGTTAGGTAATTAGGTACCTCTAACCAATAAATTAATTTTTGAAATTTTTTAGGCACTTTGTATTTTATGCTAATATGTAAAATTAAGAAGTATTTTAAAATCTAAATTATTCCTTTCAATAAAAAATAATGACGTTCGTTGCTTGAAATGAATGAATCAGGTTGGGGTTCGAAATTGTAACAAGATGAGGATCGAACTGATACACCAGCTTAGAATCTGAAACATTAAGAAAAAAATAAAAACGTTTGTAATATGCATGTACATTTCAAACAGAATCCATCAGTCATCTTTTAACCCTCCCCCCCGTTCCCCTTTACATAGTCCCATTTCCTTCCTCCTACATTCACACAAAGTAGGTTGAAAATCTGCATTAATCATTGGACTTTCGTGCAAACGAAATTTAAATTTCCAATACGTGACTTTTTTTTGCCCGAAAAATACGTATTTGTGTCGACTTCCGTTATAAACTGAATGAGATCGCGGACGCGTTAATCTCCGGTGTAATGATTTTTTCTGGTGGTTATAATGTTCGACATGTTTCTCGAATTATTCGCAACTGGCCAGGTACAAAATACGCTACCATTTAAATTGCCTTTAGGAAGTGAAGCTGGAGTATTGGCAAAAGATAACTACGTACACGAGCATCGAGCAAAGAGTAGCTTTACGTTGGGTGTTTTGCGACGATATGCGCATAGGTGAAACTAGTTCTTGGTGCGGCGTAAAGCGAATATTTAACGTTCGTGTGATGAATATATTTAGCTAGAAGGCGATCTATTTCATATTTAATAACCGGTTGCGATTGTTTAAATTTTGTAATGATAGCGTATCGTTGAATTTCGGTTGATAAAAAGCTGCGCGTAACGTGTACTTACATTTGTAATGGTCGTAATAAATATCTAAGTACACGAGATTTTTTTTTACCTTTTCTTGCTATACTTAGGGCGAAATGTGAAGACGATACCGAGGCATTGAGCTACTAAGCGTCGGATTTATTTATATATCTTTTATCTGTAACGACGATAAATTCTACCGTATTTTAAATGCGATCTATGTAAGATGCGATCTTGCATGTAGTTACTTAGGATTTCTTATAAATGCATTATACTGTGTACTCAGACTCACTGATATTATCAAATTTCCGTCTAGCGTGAAGAAGCCGCAGATATTGAACTTTATATCTTGATTGGTTATCTGGTTCAATAGCGAAATTATCTGCAACATGGTTAATTGAATCGTGAGTAGTCTGTCATGTGTGGTTGTTAAAAATAAATTAAATTTGATTATTTTACTCTTATCTGTCCAGTTTATCAAAAATACGAATTTTTAAACCCTGAATCGTTTCAAATTACTTTGTTGAAAAAACTCTGCTGAATTTATATTTTTAACGGTGTACTGTACACAGACGATCAATTTTCTAGATGAAGAATGAGTTCTACATAATTACGTTTTTTTTTTTCGAAGAGGGAAATGTTTATTCTTGAAAATTTGAAAAAATCTTTTTAAAAAATTTTTAAATTATAAGATTTGATTTTTTGAAATTTTGCTTAAAGGTGTATTTTTGAAATTTAAAAAATATACCTACTTACTTATACATACATATTTCAAAATTTTGATTTTCCAAAATTTAATTTTTGGAAATTGAAAAAATTAATAGAAATTACATTTTTTTTGGGTTCCAAGAAATTCTGAATAAAATATATTATGAGCATCATTTTTTTGTTGCCATTAATTTATATATTCACAAACTTGACATGATATTATTGTTTTTTAGAGCATTTTATGTATATCGGGTGGCATTGGGTCCAATTTTCCATTTATTGGAAAATTTAATAAAAGTGGTAAATTTGGTAATTTTTAAATTTCATCGATTTTCTGAATTTTGAGTATGATAAATTTCCGAAATTTTTTTTAATTTCTTATAAACCTACAGTTTGTTAAAAAGTAGAATTTTAATAATTTTTTAATATTTTTAAAATCTTACAATTTTTTAAAATTTGGATATTTTCTAATTTTTAATAAACGTTTGGAGTTCGATACATTTTTAGACATTTTAAAAGTTTTAAAATTAAATCAATTTTTTCAAGTAAACATTTTTTTTAATTCAGTGAAAAATTTATGAGGAAATTTTAAAATTGCATAAAAATTGTAATTTTGATAATTTTTCCATAGAAACGCCATCTTTTGCTCATTAAAAAAAAATAAAAAAATATCTTGAAGTTGAATGGATACAGGGGCGAGGATTAAATGTCTGCTATGCTTTGGCACACCAACTATTCCCCCCCCCAAAAAAAAAAAAAAAATCAAGTATTTTACAAGGAAAAAAATTATTTTTCGAGTACAAGAAAAAAATATCTCAATTTTTTTTTCAAAAAAATCTCTTATTCAAGTCTAGGTAGAGGTAAAGGTAATTTTTTTTTTTTAGAATCGTCTTTTCATTTTTTTTTTGTGAAAATTTTTTGCTATTTTTTTGGTATTAAGTATACAGAAAAAATTTCAATTTTGTTGACAAACAATTGTCATTTTTTTCCTTAATTTTTTCGAAGAAAAAGAAATCTCAACTTTTTGAAAAAAATCTTTATTTTTTGTCTCAATTTTTTGAAATTAAAATAATCTTAGTTAAAAAAAATAAAATAAAACTTTTTTCCAAAAAATTGAGATGTTTTTCTCTATTTGAGAAATATTTTATCTTGTGGAAAATTTTTTTTTCGCGTGGTAATTTTTTTCAATTTTTGAAATTTTTCTTCAAAAAATCTCATTTAATGTTTTTAAAAAATTTTGATACATAATTTTATGAAAAATTCAGTAGACATTTTAATCGGGGCCAAATTTTAATGAGATGGGTGAAACTGAATGCTAGTACCTAGTCCATGTTCAATCTTTAAAAGTGATTTTTGGCCTTTCAAAGCACCTCTTTCTATATCAGTGTGAGTAGGTATTCTCGAATGATTTCAACTCGATACTCAAGAGAGCGCGTCAATCTGATTAATTTAAAAGTTACGATACAATCTAGTTGCTAATTTCTATTTCATTCGAAAATAACATTCGGATTATTTTTATCAAGATCATAACACTTATTTGTCTGGTCTGATGTGCGAGTGCATGCGGGGGTCAAAATCATGTTCTCATCTTCGATTGCTTTCCAAGTCGTAACTCTTATAGAAGTGACAACCTAAACGATTAATTTTTTCGTGAAGATCCGAACAGTTTTGAAAACATGCAGGGGGGAGAGAGGGCAATTCGCGCAGACGTGAATTCTTTTTACGAAAACGAACAACGTGACTGGAAGAAATATTTCAAAATCGAATGGTATAAATCTTAAATCTCGACCGTTAGCTCTCTATTCTCTTCCCTTTATTAGCAAAGTAAAGATAATCTTTTGAAATCATCTTATCTCGTTTGTTGGAAAATTGAAGTCAATGGATAGACCACAAAAGGCGTTTACAAACTTGACCGCAGAGTCAAGCATGGCATGAGCGAAAATGCAGCGGGAGTGCGTTTGTATTGATTGGCTGGATAATTACTTGTTCGTGATTGCTACTAATTTGATTACAGTCCTCCAACTGGAGAAGTGCTTTGCGCGTTTCTTTGGCCTGCGAATCACATCGGCGTATTATTCTTTAATGTTAAATAAGATGGCTTTGAACTTTACATCGTCGGCGTGATGTATTAAGTACGTAGACGTACGATTCAGGTAAATCATGGTAATGTTGTGTCGAGCTGCAACCGTAACGTCGACTTAATTATGCGTCGATGCTCGTTACATTTCATTTAAATCTTTTCAAAACTGACGTTGGTACGCGAATTCAGCGAACGCAACTAACGGAATCCCTTACATCATTTGCGCTATGTATTATGGTTGCATAATGAGACGTGATTATAATCCCATTTTAGTCGGTTCCGTACTCTTTATTCCGCGTCGCGTCGCATCGTCTGGGTTCGGTTTTTCGTGTTTCAGAAGAAATTAAAAATTCATACTCGGTCAAACATTAACGTAAACTTGGAACGAGGTTCAGAATGGAGGCAAATTCGAGAGGTAGAGGAAACTAAGCTGTGATGCGTGCCACGGTGTGATTGCGTGTTTTCGACGAAAAGAAGCAGATATAAAAATGTTGAAAAAAAAATTGGCTGAAATTGAACTGAAGAGGATATTGAAATTCGGAGAATAATTTAATCAACGTAGCTTAGTAATTAAATTGAACCCAGCGGCCATTTCATTTCAGTCTATTCTATATTCGCGTACACGAAGCTTTTCCATACATTCATCGCATACTGCAAGTACACGAAGATGGAGTTTCGCCAACTTTTTGCAGCGCACTTCCTCCTCGTATAATTATATTACAACTAACCTAAGGTATATAAAATTTCGTTCATTAATCTTGCGAACAAACGTATGCAGAAAATCTTACTTGTATAATTGTATTCGAAGCGATCATCGAAGCTGTACACAGTCGGGCGGCGAAATGCAAAGTCCACATCGAGCTGTAAATTATATCAGCCGAATGACTTTGTAACTTATGATTACTAGTATTTAGCACGTGAAACGTGTGCAATAAAATATTCAACGTTATTATAGCCGTTTCCAAAAGAAGTTGTAATTCGTAGACTCGATTTAACCTGTAGACCAGTTGACAAATGGTGGAATGACTTTGACCTATTTTTTGCACGCCCATTTCCGGAAATAAACCACTACTTTCTACGCAGGTAAAAAAATACATGTACGTGTATTTTGTACGAGTTGCATATTTGCAAAGTACGAGTACCTTACCTACGCCCAGGCCGGCCGCCGACCAGACGAGCACCGAGTGATTTTCACCTACCTTGTATTTTTCCGTTTAACGCGTACAATTCGCTGGCGAGTAAAAGGCACATACAACAAAATTGTAAATTAACGGTTAACGGAATGCAGTGCAGCATTTGTTGCAAAATTCTAGCCGGCTCGAGTTTGCTCGTTTTCACATGCAGGTGGTATAAATCAATACATATTGGAAGTACGGTTATTGCAAAGTAGAATGAAATTAACGCTGCGATTTTCCCATTTATATTGGACGTTTTGCGGTGCGCTGAAATAGAAGTGGAATTGATTAGATGTGTGATTATAGCAGTGGCGCATTTGCTGATATGCAAGTTATGAATGCCCGATTTCCCTCCGAAATGTCAAAGAAATTAGATTTTTATGAAGTGGTTATAAAAAATAAAAATTTGGAAACATTGTAAAAGTGGTGTTCAAAAATAATCTGGAAGATCTTAAAAATATTTTTCGCATTGATTCAGACTTTCATGTTAAATGGATTAAATTTTCAATTTTCGGTGCGATTAATTTTAATTAATTATAATCTATGGACAGACATTTTTGGAAAAATTAAAACAAAAATCGAACTTTTAAACAATTTAAAAATCGTAAATTGACAAAAAAATTAATTAGGATTTTAATAAAAAAATTAATTCAAGTAAAAAAAATGTATTTTTTTTATTTGTATTTTTTGGGTGGTTTTATTGGAACTCAAAGTTTTTTGTTTCTTTTGATATATTTTGAAGGTATGTGAGCGGAAAGGGGGGAGAATAATTTTTTTAATACTTATTCCCAAAAAAATGACAGTTTATGCATCAGGTAAGTACTGAAAATTTGACAATTTCGTAAAATTATTAACAATTTTCAAAAATTCAAAAACTTTGTAATTTTTGAAAAATTTTTAGTTTTTTAGAAACTGACAATTTTTAGAAATTTCAAGATTTTTAAAAATTTGTCGGTTTTTGAGAAAAATATAATTTTACAAAAAAGGACGATTTATCAAAATTCCGTAATTTTTGTAAATAATAATTTTAGCGAATGAGAGAATTTTGGAAAATTCCGGAATTTTGAGAAATTTATTAATTTTGAAGAATTTTTAAATTTTTAAAAATTTACGCTAATAATTTTTGAAAAAATTTTTATTTTTATGAAACTGACAATTTTTAGAAATTTTAAGAAATTTTATGATTTTTAAAAATTCAATAATTTTTGAAAATTGGTCAGTTTTTGAGGAAAAGACAATTTTACGTAAAAGGACGATTTAATTAAAATTCGGTAATTTCTGTAAAATCGATAATTTTTGCGAATGAGAGAGTTTTAGAAAATTCGGCAATTTTGAAAAATTTAATAACTTTTAAAATTTTGCCAGTTTGTGAGAAAATGACAATTTATAAGAATTTTTGCAAAATGATGATTTTTGAAAATTCCGTAATTTTTGAAAAGTCAATAGTTTTTGTGAATTAAAGAATTTTATAAAATTCAGCAATTTAAAAAAAATTTGCAAATTTTTTCCAAAAATTACAAAATTTGTCTCCCCCCCCCCTCAAAAAAAGCTCTAAGCGAATAATTTGATTTTAAAAGTGGTTAACTGGTTCTCAAGTTTTGATCAGTGTCAATAAATCTGAAACACTCGTATTTTCAAAGCAGAAAAGTCACAAGTAAAAGTTATTCAATTTTCAACTCGGATATATTTTTATTTCGTTTTTTGAAAGTGGTTCTATCGTTTTCAATCGGTTTTTGATCAGGATACAGTTTTTCAAAAAAGTATAAATTAAAACTGAAGGCATTAATTTTCAATTTTTCTCTTCAAAAATGGCATTTACAAAAAAAAAAAAATTCAAAGACTTCTATAAATTTGGAACTGGTTCAGTGGTTCTTGAGTCTTGAACAGTTGTCAATAAATTTGAAAAAGTCATAATACGAGTATTTTATGTTTGGGGAAGACAAAAATCTCGAGTAAAATTTGCTCAATCACTTAGATAATTTTTTGAAACCGGTTTGATCGTTCTCAACCGGTTCTTAAAATCAAAGGTACCTGATTAGTGATTACTTAACTGTCTATCTAATAATTTCAACTCTTTTTTTTTCAAAATTTACGAAATTTGTCCCCCTCCACCTAACAAAAAGATTTTCAACGACTCTGATCTTTTTAGAACTGGTTTATAAGTTATTTTCAAGTTTTGACCATTTTTGTGTGTAAATCTGAAAAATTCATATGTTTAAGATAGAAATTCTCTCGAGTAAAAGTTTTGCAATTTTTAATTTTGATAAAATTTTACTCTAATTTTTGTAACCGGTTCGATCATTTTCAACCGGTTCCACATGTACAATTTCTCAAGTAAGCCAGAACTGAAGCTACTTATTTACATTTTTCTTTAATACGAATGTGTTCTTCAGAAAATAACGGGTTTCAAAGGATTGAATAATAATTTTAAAACTGGTTCAGTGGTACTCAAATATTGATCAGTTGTCAAATAAATCTGAAAAATTCATATGCTCAAGTTAGAAATAATCTCGAGTAAAAGTTAAGCGATAATATTATTCCGATAAAGTTCTATTCGCTTTTTGAAACCACTTCGATCGTTTTCAACCGGTTTTGGATCAGTGCATGTATTTTTCCAAAGGAGGTGAAAGTTGAAAATACTGAAGTTTTACTTTTTTCTAAAATTAACGAAATATATTTCCCTCCCTTCCCCCTCTCAAAAATAATCGTTCAGCAACTCATTTAATTTTATTACTGGTTCAGTGGTTCTCAAGTACTTATTTTTCATCTTTTAAAGAAAATTTAATTTTCAATTTTTTCGGTTGAATCGACCAATTAGTCAATGTTTCGGACAGTTTTCAGACTATAATCTTCTTCGCAATTTTACTACGTTGTCGAATTTCATGACTTTGAAATCGGTCAAGACAAGGAGTGTCCATTACCATTCATTAATTCATCATTTTGTATACTTCGATAATTTTTCTGTCGTGATTTACAATTTTTTTTTTTTTTTTTTTTTTTGTTATTATATACCTACGAAAAACATGAAAAAACCCTATAAATTTTTCATCTTCTTTTTAAAATTGAAATCGTGCGTCATGAATTTGAAACCTTGACGAATAGGTAGGACACTCACCGGCGTATTTCTGCTTAGCACGATATATTCGCAAATCCTGCACAATACCAGGTAGCTTCTTAATGCATACGAAATTACACACTAAAATGGAACACACTTGGACATTATGTAGAAGACGTATACAATGGTAATCGTTGGGTAAATTATCGACGATTTTCTGAAACACATTCCATAAAAATAAAAGAGAGAAAAAAGGTAAGAAATGCAGATAAATAAATATCCGCGTAGGTAATAGGTATATACCTATATACTCATTCTTAACAGAAGAATACGAAATGAAAAAAAAAAGAATACCATCGATGACCGTTATTCGGGTATGCATTAGCCAATGGAATGGGAAAGCTTTTGGTTGTTGATTTTATCGGTTAGAATTTTGTAATAGACATTCTATCACGTAGTTTGTCTTCTTATATAGTGTTATATCCACAGACAGAGTATTTCGGCTGGTACTGCGGGAGTGCTTATGTACAGAGAATGACGCAGAAATACGGAGCAGAGTAGCGATAAAAAAGAAAGAGAGGGAGGTTCAATTTGTGTACGAAGGAGCACGCTGCACAGTAGTGACCGGTATTAATATTTTTTTCGTGTAGTGAAAAATATCGAATGCGTGTGCACGTGAATTTTAAAAGCGTATGCGGACTCACGCTGGACTAGATTCGTGGTCAAACGATGAGGATTATTTTTTGACACAGTTTTGCCATTAACCGACAATTCAAGCCATTTTTACGTACTTGGGAGAAAAACATTGTCGGCGTCAGAGTGGCTAGGGTGTTTAGATCGACGACCAAGAAGACCACGAGTATTACCATCCATGCTTCTGTAATTTTCGCAAATTTACTGTCTATGGTTTCGCGTTGCTTGATGTTCTATGGTAGAAAAGACGATTGTGATTAGTTGTGAATATATATACGTACGTCTCTACCTACCTGTAGGTACGTATGGTCGAGATGAAATTGAAATTTCAACGTGAGCATACGGTGACAAAATTTATTACTCGGAGTCTCGGCGATCGATGAACTGGCAATAGGATATTTTCCGTACATTGAGGGTATTGAGTTACTTAGTTCGAGGTAGAAACATGCGTCGAATCGAGTTTCTATACCTCTGAACCGGTACCAACAGTCATTTGGTTTAAAATGTGTTCTGCGCTTTGTGCATACGCATTTTTGTTGTGTTTATCGGTCGTGTGCTGCAATGTACGTATATTTGTGTGGTATGTAGGTATAATTGATAAGCGAAGGCCTTTTTTATGGTTATTACGGCTTCGATAGTGATAGGTGAGGCAATGCTAATCAACAACTCAGCTCGATGACCAAGTTTAAAATAATCGACTTAATTGTAGGTTCATTAATCGGGTAATCGGTATTTGCAGCGGACGTAAATACCTTTTAGAAATCTAACTCGGTAGTAAAGCGAAAAAAAAAAGATTCTATGTATCTAATTAGATTATAATAACAATTTTATGGTTTATTACGATGCGATTTTTAACCATGATTTATACCAGTGGTAATTTTAATTTCAAATTCTGACCCCCAGCTCGGTGCAACTTTTTTGTATTGATCTGAAATCGACCCAAAGATGGTTCAAAATGTAAATCCATTTTTATTAAAATTGAAGCAGCCAAGTTATAAAAAACTAAAAAAGTTTTGTACAGATTTTAGATATCGGCTCTATTCGAAGTATTTGAGGATCATATGGAAATTTCCGTTGCAGATATCTTAGAACCGGTTCATTGAGATGAAATTAGCAGAGAACGTTTTTGCGGGTCTTTTCAAGTACTATAAAAAAGGTTATTAGCGGATAGCTTTTCTTGTATGTCTTGTCAAGCGCTACAAAAAAAGTTAGGTACAAAGGGCATGACCGGATAAGCATGGTGAATCGGCCCCCGAGCGATATCGGAATGGCAATTCGAGGGCTTGTAGGTACCCCCAAGATGCATTAATCCCCTGAGTTTCAGACCTCAAGTGTGAGTGGTTCTTGAGTTATCGCTCAAAAACTCAAAAAAATGAGGAAATGGATTTTAATTTTTTTCTCAGGATTGAGTTGACCGATTTTTTTCAAACTTGGATTTAAATGTAGGTAAATGCAAGGGCTTTTCACAAAAAAATTGACAACCCCCTCCCCATTTCTCCACCTCCAAAAGCTCGACTCAAGATTTTGAGGCCCTCCTTACCTATGAAGGACTTGAGGCACAATTTTCAAAAAATACTTTTTAGATGCGCTATTGATCCTAGAGTAACATATATTTTTTTCAAAATTGTATTTCATTGGGGCCATGTCGAAAAATGGGGGAGACTGACCTGTAGTTTAATAGAAAGGGGTTATAATGAAAACAAAGAAGATCAGGATCGAACATGGTTGATATTTTGCATACCAATGCTTAGTGCTTTATTTGATGAAAAACATTTCCAAGAAGCAAGAATTCCGTCGAGCCCTAATTTGGGCTGCATTGGCACCCCCACCCCCGAATTTGAGTTAGAGCTACATAGGCAATATGGGTATCGTTTTCGCATAAGTTGAACCCACTGAACACGAAT
>FIZV01055369.1:0-10031 GCA_900050545.1 Trionymus perrisii | reverse complement strand
TCTTTCCGATGCACTCATCATTTTTTCTCTAGGTGCATGTAGAGGGGCGGTAGAAACCCTTGAATATCATGTCCTTTATAAAGGACACCATGACCTAAAGGGTTGAGAGAGAAAAAGGAGATATGTTACTGGAAAAACATTCTTTTTTGGTAGGTCATTCTTTTAAGGCTTTTTATTTCGAGGATTCACCGACTTTTCTTTGGAAGTCTCTTATATCTACCCATTCGTAGGTAATTTCGTAAGGCCCTAATTGAAAAATTTTTGCAACAAAAGTTATACTTAGATTGAGATCATTGAAATAATTTTTGTAATGACTAAAATTATTCAAAGGACCTCAATCCATCCACAATTTTTCTATAGCACATGATTGTTCTTTTGCTTTTTTTTAACAGAATGAGAAAAAAACAAAGCTAAAAAATCCTAATTTTTTCCACAAGAAACCAATGATGGGTCTTTGTGTTTAACATATTGCACTCCCTATTTTTTAATGCAAATCACATAAATATTTATCTATCATAGCCTATTAATGATAAATTTTCAAATTTTGAATTTAATTTTTTTGAGCATCGTGTCTCAGCCCCTTCAATTCGTAGGTAAGCAATCATTCTTACGTGTTTGTAAATTCAGTTGCTAGACATAGCATTGACAGCTTGTGCATGCAAATTGGAACACCCTGTACACTTTTCGAAATGTCGCAAATTGATGCGTATCATTTTGCTGGGCGAGATAAAATATACTTACCAACATTTTTAGGATTATTTCATCGTGTGATCGGGGCAAGTGGAACTCCGTTCATTTACGTTGTTGTCAACTCAATGGACAAAGAAATTGGAAAAACAGTGGCTAACGAATTGAACTGTCCTACTGCGGATTCTAGGGAAATGGTCGAATGTTTGAAATTAAAAAATGCAGATTTATTTTGGAATTTTGATTTGCAATTTCGAGTAAGTGTGGTTGTCGGCTTGATGCCTTTTGTAGTTCATCTTCGATGTTATTTTGATCTTTTTTTTTATTATTAATATCTAGCCTTTTCTACTTACGCCACTGGTAGTTTTTTCGAGTCAAATAGAGGTATGCCACGAAGGCGCGTTTTTGTCAAAAACACCTCCTAAAGCCCTAGCTGACGGCGACTTAGCCCAGGGTATTCCAATGTTGAATATTGAATCCGAATATGATGGACTGGTATTCGTATGTAAGTGTTCTTTTCTTGAAAATTGAATTCAACAACAAACTTTTAATATTTTTGCAAAATTCAGACAAATTGTATTTAACTGTTCCAAATTTTTATAATTTAATTTATGTAATTTTCTAAAAATTTAAAAATTATGAAATTTTTAACTTCAATTAAATTTGAAATTTTTATCGAATTAATTGAAAATTACAAACATTTATCAATTTTTGAAAATACTTAAATCAAATATTTAAAAATCATCAAAATTTAAGAATTATTAATACCTATTTTTGAAGTTCTTTTTATTAAATTTTCAAAATGTGCTAAATTAGGAATTTTTACCTGAGTTTTTTTATTCGTCTTTCACTGAAATTACAGTTCTTTTTTTCTTCGTCGATTTTTTTCGATTTTTGTTTTACTAAATCTTCTAAAATTTTCATTTCAATTACTTACTTATTTTTTTCAATTTACTTTTGAATTTTTATTTTTTTTTCAATGTTTCATTACTTTTAATTTGAATTAATTTTCCTCTTGTTTTTCTAAATTCTTGACTTTTCTCAGTTTGGCTCACAGGTATATCATAAAAATAGAGCAAATTGCATTTTTGATTCTTCTACTAAGAAATTAATCAATTTGTACGTTTTCAAAAAACTGACAAAATAGATGCTAGGGTTTTCTTTTTATTTACTCAACTTATCCTCACATATCCTTTCAGACATGCTGGCTATTCCCGGTGCAACCGAGATTCTAGATCTAACGTATAAATCAAACTTCAAATACATATTTGATTTCTATCATCTCATGCCACCACATTTATACGAGAACACTTCTGAAGCAATCAAGCAAGAATACTTCGGCGATGGTTTAATTACTGGAAATGAACTTGCTTTCAAAAAAGTACGCATGTACCTAGACCTAGACCTACCTAAATTAAACGAAACCCTATCGTAATAATGTGTCAACCCATATTTTTTCCTTCTGTAATAATTTTTAGATGTTGACCGATGGATTTTTTTCACAAGCATTTCACGAACATGTTATAAGATACTCGCGCCATACTAGAAGTCCTATGTACAATATGCGCGATTATTATCGTGGAGTTTTTTCTACCACTCCGCTCCTCACTCTCATACAATCCAATAAAAATTACGGTAGGTACCTGAAATCCTTTAAAACGCAAATCTCAACAAAAATGAATTCATTGGCTAATGGTCTGCCTTTTTTTTCGAGGTCCTGGTCATTTTGATGCAAGTTTATACGCTATTTTTGACGGCTTGGTTGATAAAAAAATTCGTTTGAGGAAGAAAGATAAAGCAATGGTAGATTTCATGACAGAGTTGTACTATTCTTTCATGATCGATGGGTAAGTTGTCTTTACCTCTTTATACAGATAGGCACCTAGATCCTGTTGATAGAATAACTTCATTGGTAGGTATATTTCAGGAAACCCTCTGTTGCTGAAAAAATAGGTTGGACTCCGCAACCTACTGCTACAGCTACAGAAGAAGTTCATTATTTACATTTTGATAATCCTTATCGCATGCATATGGCAAAAAAAGATAATTACGGGAATCGTAAATTTTGGCAATCTCTGCCAATTGAAAAATATTACGGATACCCTGATGATTTTTGTCAAATAGCGAAAAATGAACCGTTCAAGGACGCCAATCCACACAGTCAACGAGAAACAATCCATCAAAAGCGGGTCAACGAGGTGTAAATTTACAACTGATAAAAAATTGCTTTGTCAGCATCATAATCAGCAAATCAATTGTGACCAAAATTATGACAAATAAAAATGAAATGAAAAATCCATTCATTTTGAGTTGCAACCGATGGTTAAATAATCTTATTTTGGTGAGAGATGTGAATCTTAATAAAGCATCGTTTTATTTTGGCAGAGAAATTACAATTATAATGAAAAATCTGTCGTAGGCATGGCCAGAACATATCGGTAGGGTGTGCCAAAAACTTGGTGAGGATTTTCTAGATGGTTTAGAGGGTATCGAAGTTGTGAAAAAACCCCTCAAAGTTTAGGAATCCCTTATTTTTAAATTTTTCCTAGCAGTTTAATTATCATACTCGCTATAATAATTATCAAAATACAATTTTTTAATTTTTCCTCTAAAAAGTTGAAAAAAAATTATTTCAAGTTCAACAAAAAAAATTCTCCAGAAATTTTTTTTTAAATTAATTTTTTTACCAACAATTTGAGATTTTTCCCTTAAAAAGTAGTTTTATCTTAAAATTGATATTTTTTAGAAAAAAATGAAATTTTTCTATTCAAAATTCGAGATTTATTTCCTTTAAAAAATCTGAGATATTTTCAGAAAGTTTTTTTTTTCAAATTGCGATTTTTTCGAAAAAAATTCGATTACCTATTTTCAAGAAATTGAGGTTTAAAAAAAAGAAGTATTTTTCATAAAAATTAATTCTTCAAAAAATTGAGATTTCCTAAAAAATTATTTTTGTTTAAATTGAGATTTAGAAAAAAAAAATGATATTTTTCCATTCAAAAAATTGAAATATTTTCGAAGCTTGTTTTTAAATTTATCAAATTTGCGATATTAAAGTTTCTTTTATTGCTAAATTCATATAATAAGCTTTTTCAAATTTGTTTTTTCTTTCTTTCAAAAAACGAGATTTCTTTCTTTTAAAAAATTTACTTTATACTTAGGTATTTTGGAAAAATTGAGGTTTTTTCAAATTTATGACTTTTCAAATTGCAATGTTTTCAAGAAATTGATGTTTAAAAAAAGTGAGCTACTTTTTTGCAAAAATTGATTCTTCAAAAAAAAATTATTTTTTTATTTTTTATTTTTTAAGCAATACTTTGGAAGAATTCTGTAGCAAAAAAAAAAAGGATGTGCCTGCCAAAACACACTCGGCACACCCTGTGGTCACGCCTATGGGGGAACATAAATTTTCATCACTTAAAATTTACTGATTTTATTTATTTTAATTTTTTTCCTAATAAAAATTTTTTCGGTACTTATTTTTAATTTTTTAGAATTTTTTCAGTACATTTTTCAATTTTTAATGATTATTTATGATTCACTTTGCATTTTCTTTTCTTTCCCATCTAATTGCCTCCATTGCGCTTCTTCCTCTTTATTTTCTTACAATAACAAGTATAAATGAAAATTGAAAAAAAAAATTTTAAAAAGTATAATTTTTACCTTGTTGAGCCGTTGAGGTGATACCTCAAAAAATGCTCATTCTTTTTGTTGAAATGCCAAGAAAAGGAATACTTTGAATCACGGATTAAGCTTTTTATAATTTTAAGAAAAGTGTAAAATTTCAATTGAAAAAAAAAAAAAAATCACCTGAAGATTTGGTGTTTTTCAAAGAAATGGGTCATGGTGCATTCTCGGAATCCGCGAAGGGAAGAGAAAGCAAACATTTCTATTTTCCGCGACAATAAAATATTCAAAAACTGAAAAAAATACCCCTAATTACATCATCTCAGTTAATTCGCGAAAGAGATAAAATTATGGAAATTATTACACGCCTCTTGCTGCGTATCAAAACAAGGAAAGAAAGTAGCGCAGCAGACACTTGTGTTTCGAATCTTAAGGCCACGTTAGTACTACTCGAAAAACCCCTCTTGGAATTGGAAAAATAGGTCACCTTGACACATTACTTGCTCGACTCTTAACTGCGTATATTTTTATGTAATAATTTTGCGAAAAATTCATCCAAGTACGAGATTGGAAACGCAATTACACAAGGCTATTCATTCTTGCCAATGAAGGGGACAGGTTGCCAAAAATTATGACAATTTGAGACGGTAGCAACTTAGCAAGCTACTTTCTCGAGTCACCATTGTCTGTAGCATCCGGTATCCTTGAACTTTCGCTCTTAATTACTTCGGGGGGCGTTTTAAAAAGTATCATTTCCATACCTATAGACTTGGAAGCTTACGTATAAGGCGAGAAGGTATTTTGCGCATAATTCAAAATGAGGAAAATTTCATCGCCGATGTCTTGGCTGCGTTCGCACTCCTCGCTCTTCGTATGGGTTATAATCTCGCCAAACGGATTTCCGCATAGTCGGCTTCGGCTTCGACGGCGTTTAAAAAGCTCAGTGAAAATATTCTCGTTTCCAACTGACGCCTCTGTGGGAGTACATTTTGTCGGAGTGCGCGATAAAACGGGAGTAATCCTTCGTTTCTTGTTTTCCTTTAGGCTCGGGAATCGAGCAACATTCGAACACGCAGCGAAACATTTAAGCTTTTAAGTAATATGAAATGCATTCCCTTACATCTCTTGTCAATTTGAATTACTTACAGATCTGTGACCTCGGTGCACTTTTGCCCTCCTTCGTACTGTTTCAAATACCATACGCGAGGGTAGCCCATCAATTAAGACTTTTTTTCAGCTTCGTAATTACCCTATAGTATCTCACACTAGCGGAGTTCAAATCGTTGCAGATAAAAGCATAACCTCTTTCTCTTTACTTAGATCTTTATAAGGTTTCCAACTTTCTGCAAAGTGCAAGTTGTGTACAAACAATAAAGGTTATTTTGATTGTTACCTTGGCGCTTTTGCAGTTTTGAAAATCCCTGCGAACCGAACACGAACACAATAGATTTGTCGAATCGTAACGAGAACCAGAAAAGTACAGAGTTTACACACTGCTGGTTTCATTTCTCACTTTTTTACCTCCCTTCGACAACCCCTTCTTTTGCTGGCATCTCTCTCGTTCGCTCATTTTTATTATTATTTTCTTTTGTACAACGCGCGACAAGAATTTCCAAACTTATTTGACGCTGTTATAAAAGTACAAAAGAAAATTAATATTCGGGAAGACTTTGTAATAATAATCGAGTCTTCCATCGATGAAGAAAATTTTCCATTAGTATCCGCCAACTTGTTTTCATTGCCTTTTACTCTCTCCTCTCTCTCTCTCTCTCTCTCTGATTTCATTTCATCGAGCCGAGAGAAGAAATTTACTTCGAAATGTTTTTTTTCCTCGCCTCCGCTCGAACTGGTGTATATTGCAAAGTTTTAATAAAACTGGAAAAAAAATTCCAATTTCGATGAAATTTTTGCTCAGCTTTTAACAACTTTTCATTGTTTGGGGGTGCGGCGATGAGACGAAAACTAATAAAAAGTTTAAATTTTTTCTATCCTAACATTGAGAACTTTCAACTTGAAAATAGCAGTAAATTCTTCGTGAGATGAAATTCTCCATCGTTGAAACAAATTCACACCCACTTACTCAAATGAAATCTCAAGACATTTGGCTCGAAAATGAAATTTTCAATAATGGAACAAAATATTAGGCGTAAGCATCCAGTATACTTAATATAGCACAATTTTTGCGATAACGAGGCAAGTGCGTAGGTGCACCTATAAATTATTATAAAATGAGCAGCATGCTCGCCTACGCAAAATTGTGGGTCGTAAACCTTTATATGTGATATGTGCTCGCCGTACCTACAGTATACCTTTGATATGAAAATTTTCTACCAAATTAAACGCATTATATCGTAAAACCGTTTAATTTGCAAACACGATAACGCCAAGTTTACAGGATATCGTTAAAGACTTTCTCACAGACAAGTTTCAAGATTACTCAAATACACTCGTTCTTCTCTCTCACACTTTCTTATAGATTTTCGCACATTTTAATCGACTATTTCGCATTAAAGCTTCTTATAGAGGAATTAACTCTTTAGATACGATATCTGGTGTTTAATTACTTGATAATTATTTCGCGACTGGTTTGACAAACTCTGGTCTTTCCAACACTTTCAAGTGCATCGAGGATTATTCGTCGTTGAGCTGTAAGTCTTATCATTTATCATTGTTTCGGATCATTTTACTTCCTAATTGTTGAATAAAGAAATATGTAGGTTGCATGTCACTAAATTTAAAATAGCGTTGCTGATGAGTGATGATAATATGTACATGCAGGAGCCAAAGGGCATAAATCGAACTTTTATTCGTGGTATTCGTTTTTACCATTTTTTCCAAGAATGTATTCAAGATTTTGAACTGTTTTTTTTTTCATTTTTCATTTTTTTTTTTTTTTCAGAAAGATTATTTTTGGTAAACGGTACCCCGATGAACGTAATAAAAATTTTTCTGAAATTTTTTTAGTGTTACTTTTTCTCGAAAGATAATAAATTAAATCTAGAAAAAATTCAACGAAAATTTGTGAAGAAAAAAACTGTAATTTAACTAGCAAAAAAAAAGTGTAAAAATCAAAAAGCAAACTTCTTCAAAGATTTTCTTTCAAAAAAAATCCTTCTTTTAAATTTTTGAAAAAGATTTCCCCACAATTTACAAAAATAAGCACATACATACTCCAAGCCGTACCTATACCTAAGCACATAATTCGGTCTAAAAAAAACTTGAATTTTTTCTCTCTAACTTTTTTTTTGAACTTTTTCCCAAAAAAATATTTTTTGAATTTTTTTTTCAACTTTCGAGAAAATTCTCAAGTAAAAAATTCCTCCAAATTTTTAGCCCGAACAGAGGTATTTATTTTAGCAATAAACTTTTTTTAAAGAAATAGACCGGTTCAATGTGAGGAGACCATCATCAACATCGTCAAAAAACCTGGAAGTAATACAAAATTAACCAATTTCACTATCAAAAAAACTGTAAACAAACTTTTCAAAGCTCTACCAAATGGACAGTTTTAAACGAATTTTGATCGTAAATAGCACCAAATGAAGCTCCAAGCTTCTACTTTTTGAAAATAAAGCTCTCAAATCTTATTTCGGCTTCATTTCCGAAATATTAACATTTTTAGTCACTTACCTCTTAAGCTGAAATACCACATTTTCAAATCAAAATAACTATAATAATTCATTCTTACATTAATGAACACAACATTATTGTAATTTTAAAGCTGAAACTCTGAACTTTCGTTTAAACTAAAAAAATTTTAATTATCTCGAAAAATAACGCGGGAAATCAGATCGAAATAAGACGATTTTTTAATAAAATTGAAACTTTTTGTTTGGTTTAATGATAAAGTAAACACACAGAAAAAGTTAATAAATTCACACATTCCTCCACATCCAGCTAAACCAAATAATTCACCATGAACCGGCTTATAAATATTATTTATTATTTTCGATCAGTACTGGCATTTAAACATTACAGAATGCATCTAAGCATGAAAAACGAGAGGAATTAATCAATTTTTTGGTATGGCGTAATTACCCTTATCAATTTTTTCTTTTAAAAATCCTTCAAAAACTCTTTAAAAAAAGTAGTTGTTACTCTAAAAAAAAAATTCGTAGTCTACATTAGATATTTATTACCAAATGCCCGGACCCATTTTAATTCTAGTGAAACGAAAAAATACCTACCCATTGATACACCCATAAACCTGACTGCGCGTTAGTTATAAAATACGATTTTTACTACGAAAGAAAATGTGCTTAGAATTAATTTTCATTAGGCACATTTTGTTCTCTATTTCCTGCTGTTCAATGAAATAAATTTCAATAAAAATTGTCAAAAAGTATATTAATCAGTAAAGAATAAAAAAAATGGTGTAGACCACGAGTAATAAGTAATCCTTTATCGTTTTGTATTATTGCGACTTAATGCGCCTCTCCGCTCCGATTATAAATACGAGTTGTATATGTACAGTATTCGTTTCCTCTCTATTTTCCTTCAGAAAAGCTCATAATTTGCATGAGAGAGATCGAAGAAAGGAGTTGATACCTAATCGAAAAACTCGCAATATAATGCTTCGAAAATATCTGAGTTTCTTTCAAATTCTTTTACTTCTATTTATAGCAGTGTCGTTGAAGTGTAAAATAATTCCAATTTGTTAGTGTTTGAGAAATTATAAATAATCGGTCTAATTTAAAATACCTTCGTATGTTTATAAATGTATTATTACATATTATTAGTAAGTATCGATTTTTAACCACGACCCTAAGTTATTTTAGTATGAATGAAAGTTTACGCTTATTAAGATAGGTACTTGAAAAGATTATTCGTACATATTTTCGATTTTAAACCGAGTGTATATCTAAAAATGTGCGTTCATCAATGTTTGTTGATGGCAAAATTTACACGTACGGTCGTAATAGCATAATAAAAATAAACGATCTTAATTAATTTAAATGGCGTAAAAATGTCACCGTGTCTGCGATGTGCAGCTTTGATTTCTTTCTAACAAATTCTTTGAAGATTAAAATGAATTCGTTCCGAAACAATTATTTAAAAATTGTTTCAAAAACACCCATTAAAAAATTAAAAGCAAGTTTTAAAAATCGAAAAAATATAGGTACCCATTTGAAAATTTAGTTGAAAAACTTTTTTTTAAATTTTTTTTTAAACAAAACGAATGTTGGAAAGTTGGCTTAAAAATAAACTTTGTTAAAAACACACCCACTAAACAATAGTTTTGAAAATTATTTCAAGTTTGAAAATACTGTTTTGGAAATTTTGCTCAAAAAATTTTTTTCTTTTTTTATTTTGCGCAAAAATGATATTTTCAGAATTTTTTTACGAGTATAAATATAGGTACCTACTTATAATATTTTAAATGTGCTCTTTTCCCACCTGAAAATTTATTTCAGGACGAATGTAGTTCCAATACATGTTTTTTTGTTATCATATTTTAAGCGTTTGATTCAATTACTATATTTTTCCTTAATTTTGTTCTAAAATGAGTTCAAAATTTGATTCAAAAATAAATTGTTTATAATTTTAACAATTTTTTTTTTTCAAAGGTAATATAAACATGTTTAGAATTTTATTAAATAATAATTCAATTATGCTCACTTAATACCTAACGATATTAACAAATTTTTTGAATTTCGTTTTTAAATAGGTAATTATTTTGAAAATAAATTTTTTAGTTTTTTTTTAAAAACATTTTG
>FIZV01055367.1:0-10397 GCA_900050545.1 Trionymus perrisii | reverse complement strand
CTTTTTTTATCATTTTATGCCAAATCGAATGTTTTTTTTTTTTTTTTTTTTTTTTTTTTATCTCGCACATCCCACATTTATCCTTTAATCGAAGCGCTGCTGCAAATACAATATACCTAAGTATGTTTTATTTAAAAATTAAAAGTGCACCTACCAGCAGCAATAGAAAGAAAAGAGAAAGACCAAAATAAATATTAGATATCCAAACAGCTATGAAATAACTATCTACAAGAAAATCGCATAATTATGCCACTACCATTTCATAAAGAGTGTTTAGAAAATTTTTGTCATCAAAAAATGTTTAGGTAACCGCAAAAGTACCTACTTAAAATTTAAAGAATGAAGGCAGACATATGTCCAATTATTTTACACAATATTTCTAATCATAGCTACACGCAAGCGTAGCCGCCTAACCGGTCTCAAGTCCGGAGAAATCAGAAGGGAAATATGTTGTAAATAATTTGAACCTTTCCTTCTTCGAGACGAAACTCAATTTTGGTAAATTTTTAAAATGGACGTGACTTGGGTGTTGGGAAGTTTGCTAGTGGATTTGGGACGCAACTGCAATACGTCAGGCTACGCTACGGACAGAGCACCTGCAGGGTGGATTTTCACACGCCATTAGGTATCAATGTTTACTACCTAATTGCATTTGTAGGTACGTTAGCAACCTACGTTTGCGGCGCAAAAATTACCGTTTTTTACCTACTTTTAACTACCTACCTACCTACCCAAAACGTACTTCGAATCAAATGTCCACCCTGTACAAGGCATCGGGTATGGAAATAGGTACACCACGCATCTTCGCTCGGTTGTTTGCCACTTTTGGAACTGCCCTGTTGTACTGCTGTGTTTGAAATTGACTCAGTGATGAATTCCAAGTACCGATCACCGAGAATCGGCGAATCCGGTTTGCACAAATCTATTCTTATTTTATTAGAGCCATTTTGCACAGACGAAAACGAAAAGGACCCGTTTGCACAAATCCTAATAACAAAAGCAAGATTATCAACTGCAAATGGGTTCACAAAACGTTCGATATCCCATTTGGCAAAATCAACACGATAACAAATTATGTAGGTACTTACTTACACATAAATTTAAAAAAAAAAAAACAGGTAGGTAATTCAATAATTAAGGAACAACAGTTGACCTATTACATGAAAAATCATATCTGCACCCCATTCGTTTCACATCTAGACGAATTTAGAACCATCTTATTTTTTTCAAGTCGATTAAAAAAGACTATATTTTCTTATATTTTTTTTTCACCTTCGGATTTATTGGAATACATCTCCACTTTTGATACCTTTAATTTTTACGAGATACGTTTCAACTTGATTTTCCTTTGAAAAATTCCGTACTATTTAGCACTCCCGATGTAAATAATTAGGTAGGTATATGTAAAATATCGGTTTTATGTTTGAATACGTATTTTGGTACCTGAGAATGAGAATCGGGTTACTTGGATTTGTGCAAACGGGCTATATGCCCCGTAGAACGGCGACCCATTTCCATACTCGTCTTTATAGGTGCCCCAGCATAGGGGACATAGGTGTGCTAGCCATGCTGGGGTCTTCCTTGCAATTGGGTAGAGGGCAGTGAGAAGTTGGGAGCTGGCAGCCGGATGATGTAGGCTGGGTTTGCCGACATTAACGTAGCGAATGTTTGTTTTGTCGGTAGACATCACCGAATCGTGATATTGGTACCGCAAGCGATACAGCCGCCATTGCCATACTTGCAGCGAGCCAAAAAGCCGAAGAAAAGGAAGCCTGTACAGCCGCCGAAAAAGAAGCCCAAGGTTCACCATCATCCAAACGTGGTGCCGGTCGTGCACTCGGGAAAAGTAATCCACGCGCACCATCATCACGGCAGCGTGGATCACGGTCATTCGCACGCTGGCAAAGCGAAGCACATTCACAGGCATTACGGAAAAGGCCATCAGAAGCACAGTCACTACGGTGTGGGCCGAATCACTCACAAGCACGGCGCCCATGTGCCGCCCGTCAAACCACCTGCCGGTGGTCACAAACCTAAACACTGGTCATCCCCCGACGACGTTTTCAACTTCCCCTTCAGCTATCCAAATTATCCCGTTCATCAACAGTATCTTTCCGGTCAGCAGCGGCAGCAGCAGCAGCAGCAGCAGCAACAGCAGCAATACCCTCAGCCGCCGCCACCGTCGCATCTGCAACATCAGCAGCAAATACTGCATCATCGCGCCTACGCTCAACCAAATTTTTTTAGTAACGTCGCCGCCTCGCCTTTTGGCGCAGATGCGCCGTCGTCATCATCCCATTTCAACGGCGTTCAGGGAGTTTCGATACCGACATCAGGTGGCGGCGCCAGATATCGTACAGCCAACGATAGACGCGATTTGTTGACTCGGCCACCATCTAACGTGGCTGGCCAGTTGATACAAATAAGACGTATTCCGTCCTCGTCATCTGAGCAATTGCTGGACACGTTTATCGACAAAAATACCAGGTCCAGTCTGGCGGCGGCTGCTTTAGCTTTTGGAAACGATAACGAAAACGAAAACGAATACGCAAACGCCATCGCAAACGCCGATGTCGAAAACGAAGAAAATGATAATGAAGAGGACGCCAATGAAAACGAAAATGAGAACGAAAACGAAAACGAAAACGAAAGTGTAACAGATGAAGAGTACGCAACGTTCCCGATTAGTGGCTTGGATCGCGCGATTGGCGAGGCCGCTTTAGCCGCTATTCCTCGCAGGAAAAGCTTACGCCTAAGCGATACGGCTAATTTGGCGTTTGGCAGACAATTCGAAGGCATCGAAGACGACGACGGCGAGGGCGACGACACCGGCGGCAATCAAGCTAGTTTGCATTACCCGACTTTTGCTCAACCACCGCACAAAAATAGAATCGTCGCTTTCAGCGACGCCTATCATTACCAATACTGAATGGATTCGACGAGACGCAACGCCATGAATGTACTATAGATAGATAGGTACCTTACCTACGCGAGTATCTGCGTAGACTTGTGGTAAATACTCGACAAATATCCGCTCACCTACCTCATGTTCCTACCTCCGTATCAACCTACTTACTTACTTACTTACTTACTTACCTACCTACCTACCTACCTACATATTGTGTGGTTGTCGTCATGATTATACCTATATCACTGTGTACTAGGCGCGGCGTGGTGTAGTATTGTAGGCGTACTCATTTTGTACTTATTGTTTCTGGCCACGATACGCCATGTGCGCGTTGCGCTATCCAGACGTGCCGCGTTAATTAAAAATTGATTGAATGAAAGGCGTGAAAATTACGTGGCTGTGTGTGAACAGTTATCAGCAGGCCTAGTTGGCTGCCTAAGTGCCTACCTACCTACCTACCTACCTACTTACTTACTTACTTAGGTACCTACCTACTCGCAGACGTACGTACCCTTAAATCGAGAGCTGTAAAATGGTAGGTGTACATACATACGCACATTAACTCCGAACATGACAAGCGAATATTTATTCAGGGATGAAGTGAAGTCGGTGGGTCTATTTGGGAGTGAAAAGGTAGAAAATACCGATTATTAATATTCTGCCGACAAAGAATTACCCAAAATATTGATGACGAGTTTATTCACTATAAATGGTCAATTTTTATACGTACAATTAGGGTAATAGAAAAAAAAAAAGACTAGCCGAAGTGAAGCGAGGGCGAAATTAAAAAAAAAAAAAAAAATTGACAATAAATTTAAATCGCGTAAAATTAAATTGGAAAACTTAATTCGAATGAAACAGCATTAAATTATGTACTTTTTCTATTATTGTACTTAATTATTTAATAATTTGAAAGTTCTAGTAAAAAAAAGTCCAAGCCCGTGTCTAAGGCGAGAGTGATTTATTTTATTTTTTTTATTTTTATTTTTTTTTTGGAAAATACAAAAAAAAACTTGGAAAAATCGATTTATGTTGTATGGCTCCTAATTCGGTTTTTTGGAATTTCGGTATGAATTAATTTATCAGAAAACTGGTTGTATGCATGAAAAAGCTACCTTTATAGTGGTACACCTAATGGAAATTACAGAAAAGTTGAATCTTGACGATACAGTAGGCGTGTTCAATAATGAGTAGGTAACGGAATATTTTGGGACCAGTAATGGAAAAGTTGAAATATTTGAACTTTTTCATTACTTTTATCTATGTTGATGTAAAGTCGGTTCAATTGACACGGAATGACCCAATACGCATACAGCGCGTAGTTTTTCTCAAAATTCGCGATAACAGGTTCAAAAAAACAACAACAACAACAACAACAACAACAGAAGCTGGCTTCGCATCGTAGGTACCTAACCTACTACCTTGGACGAGTTTGGAGTTCGCCATCTCCTGACTCGCTTCATTTTCAGCTCGGAAAATTTTGATTTTGAACAACTTTTAAAATTAATCAAATCAAAATTGCTTTTTTTTTTTTTTTTCATTACTAAACCCGAATTTTTTATTAGAATTTTGAAAGCCATTTTGTTCTCGAAATGTTTCAAATTAGTAAACTCAGATTTTTTCAAACAAATTCTTACTGAAAGTATTTTAAACATTTCTCTACAATTTTTAAAGAAGTTTCATAATAATTTCACGTTAATTTTTTTTCAAAATATTTCTCACCATTTTTTTTATCAATTCTCCTAAAATTGTTTATTTTCTAAATTATTTCCTCAGATTTTCCATTTAAATTTTCATGAGAAAAAAAAATGAAAAACATTCTAAAACAAAATGTAAAAAAAATCCAGTAGGTGGGCTTATTTTATTATAATTTTTTTTTTCAAAATTTTTAGAATGAATTTCCAACTAAATTTCTTCAAACAAATTCTTATTTAAAATTTATTTCAAAATTTTCCCTCCTTAATTTCAAGGTTTAATTAAACTTTCAACTTTATTAATTTATTTTCATAAACACCCAAAAAAAAAAAATCATGATTTAAAAAAAAATCCCTCCAAACCTGCTTTTCTCCAAAAACTGCTCCCCTTGAAAATTTCAGCCTTGAAGAATTTTTTAAAAATAATTGTACTTTTTGAAATTCTTTCTGTTTAAAATTTCATTTCCTAAAACTTTTTGTCACAATGTTTTGTATAAGTTTCTTTAATAATGATTCGAAAAACCGCCGTAAAAATGTACCTATTTCTACTAGAACGTTTGCTGAGAAAATCCCCCCTGCACCGTACCGCATTCGCGATCAAAATTACAACGCTGTACCAAGCGTAAAATACTGTGTGTGTCAAATCAAACAAGCATAGCATAGGCGACGGCGCGGCGCGGCGTGTGCACCAAAGTTGCACCAAACGCAACGAATCCACGATACAGATACGTACAACTCTTTTTGTCGAGCAAAAATTTCAAAAAAGCTTTAAAACTTAAAAGCAGAGTAACGCGCAACGTTTAAGCTTCTCGTCATCGCCCTCTGACTACATTATACATTTCCTTCCGTTCTGTTCTGTTTTGTTCAGAAAGACGTTTATTATGATTTGTTTTGTTCTGTTCTTGCTCATTGTTCCTACATTTCCTTCTGTTCTGTTTTGTTCAGAAAGACCTTTATTATGATTTGTTTTGTTCTGGTCTTGCTCATCGTCATTCATTATGTTTTATTCTGTTCTGTTCGGCTTTGATTGCAAAAAGCAAAAACATTTTTCCAGCTTACAATTCCATTCCACAGACTCCAATTTTCCTCGTTTGTCCTGTCAGAGCCGTCAGGGTTGGCGCCGGTGGCGGCCTGGTGGGTGGCAAGGCAACTGGCAAATAAAAATTAAAATAATTGGCAAATGGAAATACGATTTTTTTTATTTGTGGTTAGAGTTTTGATCAATTCTTGATGAGATTATCGGGTTTCACTTTCACTTCCACGGTTTCATTTCATATCATAATTATTATCTTTTACTCTTCAACTTTCATTTCAATTTAAAAGTTTTGTTCTGTTTTGCTCTTGAACAGCATTTTTTTCAATGTGTTTTGTTCATTGCGATCTGTTCTGTTCGGTTTTCGAACAGCACCTTCTTCAATTTGTTTTGTTCTGGTTTTGTTCATTTAACTGAATCACGGTTTTGTTATGTTTTGTTTTTTGTTCAGAATTTTTTTTTTGTTTTTATTTGTTCTGTTCTTTCTTTTTGGCCAACCCTGGCTGGAACATTTACCGGATTGACGCTTGTAATACGAGTAAAACAAAGAACGGTACAGGTGAAAAAGATAGGCAGACAGAGATACTCGTATAGCGTATACGACCCAACAACAATCTACGAGTATTTTCATCGACTTCATCCGCGATGGTTTTCCCTGCAATACCGAGTACTGGGTCGTTCCCCTTCACTGACCCCTCCGTCTCGTTATACACATAATAAACGAGCATAAATAGTATTCAGAGTTCTAGTTCTAAATAAATGAAAAATATCGCAGCTTAGAGCAAATACCCATACTCGTACGTTGGTATAGTACGAATAAACGTCGACGATTCTACGAGTAGAAAATTTTTAATTAAGACGATTGCACTTTTATCGAATAAAAGTGCTGTACGTACTGATAAAAGCACTACGTTACCATGTCCATCGAATCAGCAGTCGTCGACGAACGATGGTATTGGAGTTGAAACTCGTGATGCAAAATAGCAAACATTTCTCATTTTTACCTCCTGCGAGCTGGAGGCCTTTGAAAACACGAAAAATATCACCAACTCGTCGAGCCATGGCGTAACGTAAAATGCGTACGTATTATTTTGTAAATACCTATACATACGTACATAATTACGTTATCTCGAATTGCAACACGACACATGCTACGTTTGTCGCTCATAGTCGTACCGAACCCTACTGAAACGAATACTTTTTCTCTAATTTGGTGATACCGATACAGATACCGCAGCTGCGGACTTGTGGTATTTTTTACGATTACGATACGATACGATACCAGTACATGTGCCTTGTGGTCACAATGACAATCGACTGACAACTGAGCTCGATAGCGCAAAAAAAGGCGACAGCGACGAGTGACAATCCGATTGGTCTTCCACTGACGCGGTTGAAGCCTCCAAGCTAAGTTCACCAGCCAATCACCATTTTTCAAAAATGGGAAAATAAAATTGATGCTTTTTAACAAGATAATATACGAGTAGTTGGATATTATTGCTGTCAACATCGTAAATCGTAATCATTTTATCATCATTTTTTCCTCGAAAGATACAAAGAAAAATCAGCATTATTATCACAGCATCTGCAACCGATTGAAAATGTTCCAAATTTTTTCGAAACCACCAGTCAAATGGTAACAAACACGGACAAAATAATTTTAATTTTCCATTTTTCCCCTGACTAAATTTCAAGTCGTGCCTGGGGCCGCCAATTTAAAATTTAAAAATTTTCAAAAATCTTCAAAATTGGAAATTTAAAAATTTTAAACAAATGGGTCATTTAACTATAAGATGATTGATATTTTTTTTTTTTTTTTTTGTGGCTGTGAATTTTTTCACGGTCATGATGTCATGAAAATTGCAAAAATGCTATATACACACTTACACAGGGTGTGTGATGAGTGTTTTACTCGTACATACGCAAACACAACTAGAAATTTTAGTAGATACAATTGAGTACCACTAACATAAAACTTTGTGTACACCGCAAGCCTATCTCTATAAATGAAGGCACTACCGTGCTTGGATAATTGGTAATTTCTAAGCAAATTCGATTGGCAACACTACACATTCAAAAATCGTATAATGCTGCGCATCAATTTTCGATTGAAAATATTTTTTTAGAAGTGTTCGGTATTTCTTCACCAGAAATTTCAAAAAAATGAATTTTCCATTATACTGAGGTCTTTCTTTTTACAGTCATCGAAGCGAAATTGTAAAAAAATATAAGGAAACTTTAGTAACCTGTCAAGTGTAACCCAAAAAGTGCCCCCAAAAGTGACCAAAATTCTTCAATGTACGAAATGTCATTACGTCTTATATGAGTTACAATTCTCTTCTACGTCCTCCCCCTCCATCCCCACAAAATTGTTTTAACCATTTTTTTTTAAATTTTGTTCAACCCCAAAAAAAATTTTATTTAGATCGAAAAGAAAATTGATTCAATTTTAAAACAAAATTCCTTTTAAAAAATTTCAAAATCATTTACGTATAAAATTTTTAAATTTTTTTCGAACTTTAGCTTGAAAATTACTTATGGAAAAAATCAACTTTATGCAAGTTTTGGAGAAAATAGTACTCGTAATAAAAAGTAACCAAGCACGTTACTTGGCAAAATCTATGAATTGTTTTACGAAATTTTGAAATGTTTGTAACTATTGCAATTTCGAAATCGAGATAGGCAGGCACCTAGGCATATCAATTTTTATAATAGTGGTCTACTCGGTTATATTCAAATTTCAAAACGTGACCATCACCTTCCGGACACCTTGTACATCGTCATGAAAAATAAGTTTGATTATTGAAACAAAAAGAAGAAGAAAAAAAGAAGTAATGACTGATCTTATGATTCAACTAAGAAATTCTCAGCCAAATTTTGGACGTGAAAAAATTTATTCCCAACAAATAGTACACGCCAACTACTTCGATGTACAATAAGGTTTCACAAACTACTTACCAATTATCCCCATATGGAATACAAAACGTGGGAAAATTAATTGTGAAAAATGTACTATGTTGGAAAAAGATCGCACATACAATAATGAAAATTCAACAAAAACTACCCAGACTGTCTATTTTAAACTTTAAATCAAAATTCAATCGATTAGCTATTCTCGCATCATAAATTCACAAAAACGAAACACCGAAGTGACCAAAAACACGAAAGTATTGATTACAAGTAGAGACAACACGACGCCAGTAGTAATAAACTACATACACATCATTAAATCGGCCGCCAAATAATTACACCTCTAACCAAATGGGAGGACCTTCGTTCCTTTATTAAAAAGGAAACATCGGTGCTATTATTCTTCTCTATATACGTAAAAATGTCATCCGATATTCAGGGTCTTGTTTCCTATACTCTGGTTAATCTTCCACGAATGAAAAATTTTGATTGGCGTGTAGAAAATATTGAAAAGGGAAATAGAACATTTAACCTTCTTTTTCATTGATTGGTTGAAGCATTCAAGGTATGATCGAATAACACTTAACAGTACGTGAAGAGAGTGAGAGATGAATTAACACAGCAAATTATTCACGGTTCACGGTAGCTAAAAAATACAAAGCTTTCCAGTTCATATCTTCGGGTCTCTTCCCACATAGTTGAACTTTGCTGCGTGTACGCAGTGTAGTGGAAGAGTTTACCAAAACAAAAGATACCATATAATAAGATAATTGGCGATTTGCGAAAATCAGTCATAAGCGATGCGCATAGAGTGGAGAATTCTAATTTGGAACATAATACCCAAAAAACAGTGAAACAATGCATGCGTAAATGGACAAAACCAAAGTATAACGGTTCGATTATATATCGTACTTACGGATTAAAAGATGCGGTCATATTCCATCAACAGACCTTCATCGGCCTTTCCATGCTAGAAAATAAAATACAAAATTTAAGTATACCAGCGGAGAACTCTAACCTTAAATTAGAACGAGTATGCCACAGTCATAAATTATCCAAAATGTCCTTTTAGTTATCTAGTAAACGCACGCGAAATATACTAATTTAGATTATTATACGGTGTTTAATTAACACCAAAATTGGTTCATCTAGTTGCTTGATTATCGTAATACGAAAAAATTAATTAGTGATGTCATTCTTTTTACCTGTTCTTCAGTTTGATAAAGCTGGTTTGAAAGAGGAACGCCAGCACTTCGAGAGAGATTTAAAGTTGAAAACAATTCGTTAACTGCTAGGATACTGAGCTCGAAGTATAAAATAACTATGGTAAAAGTGATTTAGGGAAAAATTAGAAATAGTATTTATCAAGTATAAACGTAGTTTAATTTTTTATGAAACATAAAGTATTTATTTAGAAAAATTACACTCACGTACCCTAACTTAGATTCTCTTTTTTATTTTCAATGAATCATACGCCATGAGTAGGTAAAGTGGGGGTAACAATGTTACTTTTCCGAAACTTGTTTAGCTAAACAGCAAATTACCCAGTTCGTTTTACATCAAATTTGTTGGTAACACTGATATTTGGGTAGGTTTTCACTTTTCTTGTAGGTCGACGAATTATCGAATAGTGCTGCCAAGTCTGACGTCACAAGTCACGTGAGAAAACCTGAGAAAACTACCTTAGAGCATACTACTCATAGATCTCTACTTTTATTAAAAGTAGAGATCTATGATACTACTGATTTGATTATTCTTAGGGGGAGATTTTATAAATTTAACACAGGAAAATATGGGTTTTTCAATTTATTAAAAAAACTAGTGATTTTCAAGAAAAATTCGTTTGAAGTTT